>ML677027.1:263385-483116 GCA_007922155.1 Mesoclemmys tuberculata
TGTGTGTGTGTGTGTGTGTGTGTGTGTGTGTGTGTGTGTGTGTGTGTGTGTGTGTTACAGTAGGTCTCTGGGATTTCATAGCAATAGTAAACAATAGTTTGATTTACATTGTTCAAATGGAGTTTTGTTTCATATCATTTTCTATCTTACTATTCATAGATTCATAGATTTCCAGGACAGACCACTGTGATCATCTAGTCTGACCTCTTGTATAACATAGGTCATAGAACTTCCCCAAAATAATTCCTAGAGCATATCTTTTAGAAAAAACACCCAAGCTTGACTTTAAATTTGTCAGTGATGGGGACTCCACTGTGACCTTTAGTAAATTGGTCCAATGGATAATTACTTTCACAATTCAAAAATTACACTTTATTTCCAGTCTGATTTTGTCTAGCTTCAGCTTCCAGCCAGAGCATCATGTTATACCTTTCTCTGCTAAACTGAAGAGTCCATTCTTAAATATTTGTTTCCCATCTGGATACTTACAGACTGCAATTAAGTCACCCCTTAACCTTCTGTTTGTTAAACTCGATAGATGTAACTCTTTATGTTCCTAAGAACACAGTTTTATTACTTTCCCTTTTGGGTAGGGTCAATACAATTTAATATAAAATTATGACCATTCTGGAAAGTTTTATAAGATCAAACTATAGAATTTAACAGAAAAATCTGTCAGTGCTATAGTATTCTCCAGAGTAATTCTAAATACTCACAGAGAGGATTGAATTTTCTATTAAATCCAAAGGTTGAGATTTTCCCTGTAATCTAAAGGATTTAGAAACCTATACCCCCTAGGCTGATTTGAAAATTTGACATAGCTAAACTGCTGCTCTAGCACAGGCATGCAACCGGTAATTTTTGAGGGTATGTTTACTCTGCAGAAAAAAAACCCAACCCTGCAGCAGCAAATCTCAGCGCCTAGGTCAACTGTCTGGGGCTTGTGAGGCTTGTGCTATGAGACTTAAAATAATGTTGACATTCCTATTCAGGCTGCAGCCTGGGCTCTGAAACCTGGGGATGGCAGGGGGGTGGGTCTCCAAGCTCAGGCTTCAGCCCTGTCTACACTGCTATTTTTAGCCCTGTAGCAGGAGCCTGAGTCAGTTGACCTGGGCTTTGAAACTTGCTGCAGTGGGTTTTTTAATGCAATGTAGATATAGCTGACTATTGAAGGGCCACAATACCTGCAGTAAAGAAAAATGAAGGAATGAATTTTATAAGAGACATATTATCAAATCCAAGATTCAGCCAAGCTCTGTATGTCCAAGCATCTAAGCTGTGAAGCAGGCACCTAAAATGAAGAGGCTAGTCACTGAAATACTCTTTGTGGGTTCTGCAGCTCAGTAATTAGATTTGCCAGTAGCTCTCTCTCTAGCCAAAATGTATTCCATAGATTTCATCCACGAGGAAAGAATGACTCAGTGACTCACTTTTTTTTTTTCTTATCCATAAAGCTTAAAAACTCTACTAGCCCCTGAAAGCATTAATGTCTCCAGATAATAGCTATTACAATGATGACCTCTGGGGAGATTAGCAGGTCTAGCAGCATTCTTCATGAGCTCTCTTTATTCCGTCACTTCAATGTACTTCGAGGGAGCAATTGTATCTCCTGTTATTGATGGGGAGGTAAAGCGTACCTGTCTAGGAAAAATGGTCATATTAACGGACCCCAGGAACAAACCTGGCAACTAGCAAAGAGCACTCAGGGGGCTGAAGACTTCACACCCAACTGCAAATGAAACCTCCCCTCATGCCCCATGCTGAACAGCAATGAGACCTCATTGCTTCAAAGTGATTTTTTTTTAATTAGAAAGACTGCACAGTATCATAGAGCAGAAGGTCACTGACCCTTCGTATCCTGCTCCCAGTTGCCATGCAGAACAGCTCCTGCAGCTAAAAGCTGCTGTTTGCTGCATGGCTGCTGTTGGGGAATTAAAGTGTACAATATCCCAGTGCTAGACCAGCTGGGTTTAAATCTGGATTAGAATAATAGAACCATAGAGTTAGAAGGGACGGCAAGGGTCATCCAGTCCAACCCCCTGCCAAGATGCAGGATTTGTTGTGTCTAACCTATCCAAGACAGATGGCTATCCAGCTTCTTTTTAAAATCTCCAGTGAAGGAGATTCCATGACTTCCCTAGGCAGTTTGTTCCATTGTCCTACAGTTCTTACAGTTTGGAAGTTTTTCCTGAGATTTAAACTAAACCTGCTATGCTGTATCATAGAATCAAAGAATATTAGAGTTGGAAGGGACCTCAGGAGGTCATCTAGTCCAACCCCCTGCTCAAATCAGGACTATCCTCAGCTAAATCACCCCGGCGAGGGTTTTGTCAAGCCGCAGCTTAAAAACCTCTAAAGGTAGAGATGCCACCACCTCCCTAGGTAACCCGTTCCAGTGCTTCACCACCTTCCTAGTGAAAAACTTTTTCCTAATGTCCAACCTAGACCTCCCCCACTGCAACTTGAGACCGTTGCTCCTTGTTCTGTCATCTGCCACCACTGAGAACAGCCTAGCTCCATCCTCCCTGGAACCCCCTTTCAGGTAGTTAAAGGCTGCTATCAAATCCCCCCATTGCTTCTTGCCCTGCCCTTTCTGCCAAGAGAAAACAATTCTTTATCTTTCTTATGGCAGCCGTTCATGTATTAGAAAACCTTTATCATGTCCTCCGTTAATCTCCTCTTTTCCAGTCTAAATGTACCCAGTTCCTTCAGCCTTTGCTCAGATAGCTTGCATTCCATCTTTTTTGATAACTTCTGTTGTTTGCCTCTGCATCCTTTCCAGTTTCTCTACATCTTTTCTATACAAAGGCAACCAAAACTGGACACAGTACTCCAGCTGAGGCCAAACCAGCTCTGAGAAGAGTGGAACTATTACCTCCCATGACTTACATGCTATACCTCCGTTAATGCAACCCAAAATTGCATTCACTTTTTTTCACAACAGGATTCATAGAGTCAAGGACACAAGGGTTTGTTATGCTCTTTTAGTCTGTCCTCCTGCATAACTCAGGCATTAGACTTTCACCCCTCAATTACTGTATATATCCCAACCACTTGTGGTTGAATGAATTAAAAGTTTGTTTGACCTAGATACACTGCTAGAAATGAGGAAAATTTCACACCCAGAATCAGCTGCCAGCTCAAACTAGAGCAGCCTCAGGACTGCTGTAGCATAAACCAATGGATAATGGTTCCCAGAGGAGCCACACTACTAATCAAGACTGTCAGATTCCAGACTCACCCCTTTCTATGCCTCAGATGGCCCTTATCTATTCTGGAAATAGCCTCTGCACTTAAAAGGGAAGAGGGGGATTGGCAGCTGGCTAAGCAGATGTGGATTCTGCTAACATAGGGACAATCCTCACATACTGCCTTAAGGCATATATTGCACCACTAGAGTGGCACAGATGGGATTTAGGAGAGGCCTAGTTTATGTCCTATTATGTGTTGCTTTCATTATATAATCAATATATATGTAAATAGCCTTTCAACATATGCATTTCCCAATTTGAGAGGGGTATTAATGTATATTTTAAGGAAAATGAAGATTTCACAAACATTTGTTTGTATCTGCTTTGCTTTCTGTGCATATAAGGTCCTTTATCCTTATATAAATGAATGTGCAGATAGTTTGAGTTCATTTTAGTTTATGCAGTTCAAATCATATACCACAAGTGCTTCCCCCCACCCCTATGTTAAATTGTTTAGTGGTCTTAGAATCAGTACAGTGTTATGAATTTCAGGAATCCATATAGCTGGTGACCTTTAATGAAAGTGACATTTAACAGGATAGATCAGCCACACATGCATTACATGACTTCTCACTCTGTTGCTTGATATCTCTCTCCAGAGTCTTGTTATGTGATTTCTCTCTCTTTGCTATCTGACTTTGCCTAATTTTAATCTAGGTTATGTCTTTTTCCTTTCACAAGAAAGGAGCAAGTCAGAGTCTTTTTTTCCCTTTAAAGACTAAATAGGTTCTTGAAAGGATATTACAGTTTTGCAGGCTATTATCAGGATACAGTAGAAGATGCTCAGGGTTAGACTTTAAATTTGAAGGATGTGAAACAAATCAGGATTCCTGTATCAGATGACATCTTATGTTGTTGCTTTCTATTCAGTGTGAACCTCTGTTCATGGCAGTTTTCAATTACCACATCCTCTGTTCTCTCTCCCTCTCACACACACACACTCTGTTTTCTGTCTTTAGATTTAAATGAATTCATGAGTTTTATTTTCCCCCAAAACAAGAGATACAGCAGAATAAATTTCCTCTACCTTCATGTACCTTAATCCCAGCATAGTGGTGAGAGGGAATCATTCTTTTGCTCTAGCTAAACTTGACATCCACTGAAAATAAATGTAAACATGTGAAATTGTACCTGAGACTAGTTCTAACTCTTTTTGATGAATGCACAGAACTAGAACATTGGAAGGTACTAAGGGACTGTAGCACGATGCTGTGGCCTTCCTCGGAGCCTGGGCCCAAGGAAGGGCTGAGACACCTCTGCTGGATGGATCAGGGAACTGCAGGCCTCAGATCCTGGGAGCAGAGGGGTGGGGCCAACAGGAAGGGGAAGTATAAAAGGCCGGCCTAGCAGTGTAGTTAGGGGGAAGATGCTGCCAGAGAAGGATGCGCCTTCTCCGGGGATGTGGTCTGAGCCAGACCTAGGCCCTGTGACTGGGCAGTGTGAGCCCTCCACTGACCAGAGCCTCAAGAGCCTGCTGTGGCTACTGGGCCCTAGCAACTGGGAAGAGCTACTGGACACTGCTGACTGGGAAGGACCCCCCGAGACCAGACATGACCTAGAGGAGCTGCCTGTTGCCTGGGACCCACCAGAGCTGCCTGAGCCCTGCATGCTGGAGGACGCACTGGAGCTACAACCTGGAGGAGCTGCCATCTGCTGACAGCCTGAAGGAGTTTCCAGACCTGCTGCAGGCAACCGGCAAGGGATGGTGGGATGCCCTCTAGCAATCTACCCTGGAGAATCTGAGGAAGACCCCTGGCTCTGGGTACCTGGGTTCAGGTTAGAAAGAAGTAGCCCAGGGGCAGCTGACTACAGTCTGGCTGAAGTTGCACTTGCATCAGTGTCAGTGCATTGTGGCTGGAGCCCCGCTGACCCAGTGGCAGAACCCTTGGCCACTGGTAGGGCCCTGGGCTGGGATACAGTGGAGTCTGGTGGGCCTGTTTCCCCTTTCTCTGCCCCACCTGGGGGCCAGGTGCTGGCTTGAGTGGCGAACAAACCCTCTAACTTTCCCCTTGTAGTAAGGAAGTGCAGCCTTCCTGGGCCTGAGGAAGGACCGTGACGCCCCTGCTAGATGGATCCGCCAGCCTACAGGGACAAATTCTAGTCCCCCATATATAGCTCATGGCTTTGCAAAAGGGATGAATGAAAGCAGAAGCAGTCCTCTTACCTGGAACTACTCAGTCTATTGCCAGCAGTGCAATCTCTGCCCTATAGTAGAGTTTGTGGCTCACTACTGTCTCCCTAGAAGGGATATGTTATATTTGGACCAACAGAGAAGGATATAGACATAGAAGGATCTGATAGAAACATAGCTGTCTGCTGTGGAGATTTTGTCTAGCTCTAACACTGACACTAACATGAAAGTGAGGTTTTGATCTGGGGGAGGGGATGTGTTCACACATTTACAGGGACAAGGGCATCACATTCCTCCATCCTACTTTTAAAAGCTTCCCAAATATATATATACACATTATTGTTTAGATGGCTAATATCAACGTTATGTAACAACAAGTTGCAGGTGGACTTCTGCAGACTCTCAAGTTGCAAGTGATTATTTTGCACCAGAATAATGACTCGCTAACAAAAGAATTTATACATTCAGCCACACAACTGGTTTTTGCACTGTCTTGGGATAATGTGTGATGGTCAAGTAGCAGTGTCCCAAACAGCAGGAGCTGTCAGTGGTAAGGAATTAATTGGATCTGGAGTGGAATCAATAGGATGTAGTACCAAAATTTCTTCCACATCTCAAAATTAGGAGTTGTAATGGAAGAAGGTTAAATTGGAGGAGCAGAAAGTCTTACTGCAACATCCCAGGGCTCTGGGACTTGTTGGGGCTGCAGCTGATCCATACTTCATTTCTATAATATACCATCAGCCAGTTTTACTACAAATGAAACAGGTCCTGTGCATTTTATAAGCTCTCCAGGTATCCATTTCACTCCACAACCATAGTTGTGAGTTCACACTAAGCCTTCTACTAGAAAAGAATGATGATGAGTCTCATGTTGATCAGTTAGCATAGCTTGGGATTTGGCTACAAGAAGGCACCAACAGGATATAGTAGGTGCCAACACGTATGCAATGATCTCTTCAAAAAAAGAGTGGCAGGTGACCCCTGAGTAGTAGCATGTGATATGCTCCTCTAGACAAACCAGAATTTGCCCAGTTTTTGCTGATGACTGTGTTATCCCTTAAAGCATGCTTAAGTGTTTTTACAAAGTATTTTCACTAGCCTATTTGTAGCTGGATGGTATGGAGCAGCATACACACTGAATTCTGTTTGAAGCTAAGAACCTGTGAAATAGTTCAGAACAGATTTGAGATCCATTGTCACTCACCAACTGTAATGGTAGACAACAGTGGCTAAACAAGGTACAAAAGTGTCCAATGGGATTGGTAGCTCTAGTAGAAGTCATTTTGGAAACTTCTGGCCCTTTTGAATGGGCATCAATGACTACCAAAAACCTTCTAAAGGTCCAGCAAAATCCACATGAATATGTGTCCGAGGTGTCAGAGGCCACCACCAAGTGTTCAGTTGAGCTGGGCCAGGATTGTGCTGAATTTGCTATCATATAGTGCAGTGCTTCGCCTTCCTCTCAATATCTTTGTCAATTCCTAGCCACCAGACATGACTCCAAGTTATGGCCTTGGTAGTAGAAAGTGATAATCTGAGACATGAGGCCTAGTATAAGAAGCCAGATATGAGGCCTGAGCGAAAGTAGTAGTCAAGCCCTGCTATTATAAAGCAAAGTTAGTAGAAGTCAGCCACGCAGGTTCAAAGATATTGGCAAGAATAGCTGGTATTGCAAAAACACACATTCCTAAAGAAGTGATAGGTATTGAAAATGCAAGCACATTCCAGAAAGAGGGTACTGGAACATCCTGAGACCATGAATAGTACAAGATCTTTCCTCAAAGAGAAGGAGGGCCTACTGACTCCTCAGGATGACAATATGATGATTAGAGATGTCTTGATAATACGATGGATAGAGATGCTTTGACTCAACCATCCAGTTCAAGGTAAAGAATGGTACCTTAGCATGTCAGAGGGTAGCATCTACACACATCAGAGGGGCTACATGCAATTATTGTTATCAGTGTATAAAACAAGTCTCAAAGGGAATGTCTTTGGCTGGCTGAGTGAGGAACGGAAAGTCCCGCCAAGTCCCGCCATTTACCGAGTGGGTCCAATATATGCCAATGATAAGTATTAAGTGTATTTGTAGTTTGTGTAGGGTGGTTTTTACCATGCTTCATTGGCAATAAACCTGGGCTGGTGCCTTTTGTTACTGAAACAGATCTCTGGTCTTATTGGGTAATCCAGTCATGGTTTGCTGTATTGGTTATCTGCAGAGCTGGGACAGCATACACACTGGAAAAACACACGCAGCTAACAACTGACAACAGCCTTCACCTACAGAGACAAAAAGACCTTCATGAAGAGCTTCCCAACCAGATATTAAAGTGATATTGGAATGATCACTTGTCTTTCCCATAAGATGCAACCACGATGCATAGATAATTCATGTTGATGTGGCATGACTTGTGTAAAGTACAGATTCTTTTATGGTACCTTGTAGTACCATTCCCTTCACAAGAGAAAGTGAAGTTTCTTTATTAATGTGTGTGCAAATAATGGGTAACCAATCTATCAAATTGAGATGGAACACTTTGTCTGAAGCTCCTCTGGGTTGGTGAAAGCTTTGGCTATGCAGGGTTGCTGCTTTGCTGGATTGATCTCTTTTTGTAGGTATGCACTGAGCAAATTCAATTTGCTGAAACACTGTCCTCCACTAAGAATAGCAAACAAATCTTCAATATGTGGTAGTGGATCCTGGACTGTACATAAAACTGGATTTAGCGTCACTTTGAAATTGCTACAAATTTGGATGGATCCATCCTTCTTGATCACTGGTACAATAGGTGTAGCCCACTGACTATGTGAAACTGTTGACAAGACTCCAAGACTAAATGATCCAAATCAGCTTCCACCAGCGACTTCCAGAGCATAAGGCACAGCTCCGGGCTTGTGATATTTTGCCTGTCTGTCTGACTTAACAATGAGCTACACTGACACACTGCTCATCTGTCCAAGTTCTTTTTCAAAAACTTTAGCTTATCTGTCCTGTAGTTCTTGAAGATCTCGAGGTGTTTTTGTGTTCACTTTGATCTCATCCAATTCTCCTTGGGCTTCTTAAACCAAGATCTGCCAAATAATGGTGGATACTTTCTATCAATCAAATACAAGTGTAAAATGACTGATTGTCCATCTAGTTGAAACTTCATTGGGAGTATCACTTTTGGAACTAATTTTTCTCTGGTATAAGTCTTCAAAACGTTGGAGATTTTTTCCAGAGGAACTTGTGACAACGTCTGGTGATAGGTAGATGCAGAAATCAGTGAAACATCAGCTCCAGCATCAGGCTCCATTCTTGTAGGAACTCCCTATAAATACAATGTGACCTGGATGCTATCTCTGACTCCAGTTTCCAATAACACATGTAGTGGTAGGCCTTGATCTGTGTCACTAGAGCTTTTGTCTTTTTCCAAATTATGAATTCCCAACTTCTGTCCTTTCTTAGGCTCAGTCTTCAAAGGTGTCTTCTTGGATGGACAGTTACTCTGCGTTGCTGGCTGTTGAACTGTGGAATAGGTCACAGCAATGTGTCTCTTCTTCTGGCACTTTCTATGAATGTGGGTGTAGTTTGTGTACAATGGCCACACAGAAATTCCTTGCATTCCTGTGGTCCTCTGTCTCACTGATACAGGAGGTAAACTTCTTGATTCACATTAAAGTCCAGAGAATCCTTCTCTGTGGTCTCTATTGCAATAGATTCTTCAACAGTCTTCTTGAATGTAAGTGCTGACGCAGTCCATAAACTATTTCTGGATGTGGTCATTGTATTATCCAGAGGCAAATTGTTCATGCAGGACAACACATAACGTTCATCTGAACTGACAATGCTCTGGCATCTTCCTTACAGGAGCGACAAATCGTGCTGCTGTTTCTCTACTTCCCTGATGGATCCCTGATGAATCATTCCACTATCATCAGTGGGGCAGGAGAAAAATGTTCTCGCATTGCTGCAGTAATTGCAGTGTATGTGACAGTTCCAGGAACAATTGGAGACAATAGGTCATGCAGCAGTCCATATGTCTTTGGGCACTTCACTTTCAGCAAGGTTGGATTTGCAAGCTACAAGCTGGTCAAAACATTCAAGGCTATCCATCCATGATTCACCATTCTCATCAAACATACCTACACTGCTCACAAAAATTGCCATTTCACTGCTTTCCTGTTGGACTTGACACCTCCTAGACATTTCCTCTGCCACAAGCAAATTCTTTTTTTTTCTTTCTTTTTTCCTGTCCACTATTTGTGCTTGATCCCTCTCTGCCGATTGTGTGCTTAGATGTGCCTTTGGCTGTACTTGGGCTCCCTCTGATGGCAACAGACCCTCAGTGCAGGCTAAAGCTCTTGCTCTCTCTGCCTGCTTGCACATGGTCAAGCAAGATGCTTTCCTGAAGTCCAGCAGTAGTTGCAGAACACTTTTCCTTTGTTCTGTCTTTATTTCCTTGTTCCCTTACCTTGCTAGCTGGTTTGTGCTGTAATTGAAGCAAAACGCAGCAGCGGTCTGCACCATCTCTTCCTAGTGAACTTCCCCCTTTTCCCCCTTTATATTATTATTAACTATTTCCTTTTCCTTCTTGTTCAGGCAGTGGGAGCACTGGACCCTTGTGGGACATAAATTCGTCATCACCAATATGTTCTCTTTGGACTGCAGAGAAGACTGACACAGAAGGAGCTCATAGAAACACAGCCGTCTGTTCTAGCTGCAAAATGGAAACTAATGCGAAAGTGAGGCTTTGCACTGTGGAGGGCATGCAGTCAAACATTTAAAGGGACGGGATATCACAGGATGTGTTAGTTCACAGCTGGTGAACTATGACCAAATCACAAAGCCATTGTCTCTTTTGACTTGCCTGTCCCCAAACTCACTAGAAACCCCAGCAGATTCTATGGCAAAGACTCACCATAGCTCCATACTCTACCAAGTGCAAATGCATGGGACCTCCCTGAGTTTTGCCCAACATGTATTGGACTCATGGTGCTTCTGTGGCTTTTTATTCTTTTCATGTGCTGGGGAAATGGGGCAGGATTCACCCCTCAGAATTACATTTACACAGACTTTCCTCTTTAGTCAGTTTAAAGAAGTTTAAAATATTATTTAAGCTGATTGGGGCAGATAAGTAAATTCATTCCCTCCCCTCCCACACTGAAAATCACCAACAAAGAATTTCCCTGGGGCAAGGGGATGCTATCACATTTACATCTCTGGCATAAGGACCAAATGAGGGTCAGGAACAGTGCTGCTAAACCAATATTCTACTGGAGCCAGTTCAATAATTCAGAGATGCCTGGCAGCAGCTATAAGGGTATGTCTTTACTTCAGAGTTAATTCCAGCTCGTATGCGGGGGTTGCCTTTATCTCTCCTCCAGCACTCAGCAGGGCTCATGTGCAGGAGAAAATCTGCTCTTGCTCCCAGAAGCCAGAGAGATAGAGACACACCGTTGGTGATATACCAGGCAATTTCTCACAGTGGTTCTGTGCTCTTTGTCTGCTATTACAGTATTGTTGTAGTCATGATGGTCCCAGGATATGAGGGAGACAAGGTGGGTGAAGTAATATCTCTTATTGGAGCAGCTTTCTGGGTGAAAGAGACGCTTTTTTGCTCTCTGTAGAAGCTGATCCAATAAAAGATATTACCTTACCCATCTTGTCTCTCTTTGGCTGGAGCATTCTATTAAGCGACATACTGGCTCTGCCTCTTCTACATTTTGTGTGTAAAATATAAAATAAGGACAGAAACTCTTCATTTGCTTTATATTAATCCTAGAGATGTCTAAACACAAAGATCAAAGAAAGGAAAGAGCATAATAGATAAAAGTGCCACATGAATGGGTACACATGTCAGCATCTGCTTGAGGGAGACCCAGCAGAGATTGAGATCCTTTGGCAGACATTTGTACAGTAAACTCCTCTTGTACAGTAGAGGCCTGGCTGTAGGCCGTGCTATTAACCTTCATTTTAACGATTTATCTAATTTCCTCACAAAATCCTTTAATTAAATAATCAGAAATCAAATTGCAAATGCTGCACTGACTTCTTGAGTTTCTATTAATAGTAAAAATAAATAATAAAAATCCTATCTTTAAGAGAAAGTACAATAAAGTCTATAATATTTACTAACATTTGCAATCACAATGTTCTCTCGCTAGTGTGACCAGATCTTTAATTCGTATTTCCATTTAGCAGAATAAACCTACCTTTTGTTTAACCAACAATTGTTGTAACAACTCCTCAGTCAAATGGAATAGTATTTTCCCCTCAAAGTCTTGCTACCATTTCAAGTTGCTTGGTCTACTTTCAGCTGCTCTATAGGAGAGCTTATGCCTGACACGTTCCTTCTGCTCATAATGAGCTTTCACTCAAGCCAATGATCAATAGCAGAAACTGGCAGGTCTGTCTCTATTGCTTGTTTTCTCTATCTTGAATCTGCCAAAATAGATTAGACTATTGCCAAGGTCATTCAATATGTTGCGAGTGGATGAAAAGATATCTGGATGACTTTTTATAGGACAGGAATGCAAAAAGACAATACTAGAGCTAAACTGAGTATACCATAACGGATAAAATCTGCATCAAGGTCACAGAGGGTATTTTTAGTGAACCTTTTGACACACCTGAGTGCGATACATTGTTATCAGTCAAGAGGACTTTTTGAGGCAAAGCCTTGTGGCAATAGGCATGAAATGAGGAATGTGATTTGGGACAAACAAGACAGGGTCAGATTTTGCCCTAAGAAAGAGACACAGGTGCAGGTTTCGTTGAGATCAATGGGTGCTGTGCCTGTATATCTGACTGCAGAATGTTGCTAGAGATTGAATAGAGTGAATAAGAGCAGCAAACTCTACAAAAGCAGCCCTCTGCTATTCAGACAGTCCAGGAACAAAAAAATTCCTCACTTGCCCCAGGCCTCTGTCCTTTGGTATGCACTTGAATAGAGGGAGCCCTCCCCTGGGTGCATCATGTCCCAATCATCCCCAGGCCCTTAGCTCTATGACCTAGGGAGAGAAAAAGTAGAGCTTCTTATAGGTACATCCAACCCATATGCATAGATTCCTCTTGGCAGCCAAGAGGAGACCAATAATTTTAGCAAATGCTCTGCTTTTCTGACTTTGGACTCTGGACATTTTTTGCCCTCTGTTGGTTGGTTGGGGCTTCATGGATTCAGGATGTGACCAAACTCTTGTGAGGGAATCTATGATATCCTCTCCAGGACCACCCTGCGACACATCTACATACAGTGTGTGCATGGGGATGTAAAGCCATGTTCGTGCACCCACATTCAGCTAACTGTGGGATGTCAAGCAGGACAGGGAATATTTTGGGGACCTCCTGAGGGAATTCTCTGGATCCCTCTAGAACATGGAGGTCTTGCCACTGCGGTCCTCACAGTTCTCTGAACGCACCCTTTCCTTCACAGACCCTTCCCTGCTGGATTTATTTTTCCTGCCCTGCAATCTCCTCTCTCTAATTCTCTCCTCCTGCTCAATGTCTCTGTTCCCTTTCTTCCTTTCATAGATCTGCGATTCCATTAACTCATCCTCTTCTGCCTTCACTTCACCCTGGAATGTATGAAAATAAACAAAACAAAATATGGAACTATCGTCTTGTTTGTCAGCTACCATACTGAGTCCTTTGCTTCTATGCTTCAAGCCTTTTGTAGCAGGGAAGATGTACAACATCTAGCACACTGGGGATGACTGAAGCCTGTGGGCATCTCCAGAGTATAATATTAATAGCAATTAATAATAAAGATGGGTCAGAGCTGTACACTTCAGAACTGATCCTCCCAATTATACTGGGTTAATGTTCCAAGCTTTTAGTTTATTCCATGTTCCCAAATTATGGCCTGTGGGCCAGCAATCATCTTTGGGCATTTGTGGGTGGTCTATGGAGAGCTGGGAGGCCACAGGGTGCTGGCTGCTCTTCCTTGTTTCCAGCTGCTGTAATGGTATCCAGATATATAATTGCAAAAAAGAACCTAAAAGCCTGGGAAAAGGAAGAGATGTCAGCCTAGTGGACTGCAGTAGAAGTCACTGCTACATAAGAGAGAAGATTAAGATCATGTCTACATTAAAGGAATTTTAGCAAAAAAATCCTGTCAATGCTACCAGGTGAATACAGCAATGGTAACACTAGTGTCACGTTTAACTGACAAGCTTCAGAAACTGTGTGTGTGATACTAGGGGCTTTATTGGTACCATCACTACTACAGCAGAACTGCAGTAATTCCCTTATATAGAAAAAGGCCTAAAAGAAGAGAGAAAGTAGACAGTATGATTTCCTTTTTTTGAAAAAGGACAACACAATTACCAAATTAGAAACCACTAAAATTACAGAGGCACTTCCCTGTTATTGCTTCTCCACATAAGGCGTCGTCACAGTGATGTTGCATGATCACAAATAAGAAGGGACGCTGCCCACAGTTGCCCATGGAAGACAATCTCTATATGAAGATGTCAACACTGAAAAAAATCTGCGAACCACTTTTTAACTGTATTCTGAGGCAGCCTGTCCTTGTTGTTCTTCAGGACACAGCTCAGCTTGCTATGGGTCTCCACAGGTATGTCTCTTTCCCTTGGAAGCCTAGTGTAGTGATGCTTTTAACCTGTTTATTTTGACTGGAACTGTCAGTTTAAGTGGACCGGGCCATCATGCTCAAGCCTCTGCAGTATTGACCTGTCTATAGCTACGTTCCATAAACAGGCAGTCCTACTACAAGTGCCCAGGGCAGCTGCAAAAAAACAAATGTCATGAGCCTAGTTGCTCATACAGAAACTTCCTCCCAGACCCTGGGTTGACACTTCTGTTTGGGTCTTAGTGTCTTCCCTGTTTCTGATCCCAAGGCTTCCCGTTTTTGAGACTGAGGCTGGCTGGAAGATTCTCGAGCTGATACCTAGTCAGGCTGCTCTTTGATCTGAGTTGTCTGTCCACCCCTGGAGCTCCTACATCTGGCCAGGGAGGACGTAGATGGGGGTCCTCAGGATATCAGTCTTCCTTTCCCACCAGACAGATTTCTCATTCACCTGATCCAATCTCCTGTCCTGAGAGATTCCTTCTCTGGATGTTGCTTTTGCTGTAGCAGTCATAGCTACTGTATAGCTCTCCTTTAGTTGGAGAATATTGGCCATTGTTTCAGGCTGGTGATGTGAGACCCAATCTATTCACTCAGCACAGAGTATCTGCATAAATTGTTTGATTGGAATCATTTCCACCACTGAATTCCTCTCTTTGTCTTAGGTCTAAGCCATCTTCAACATCAGGCTCCCAGCTTCTGGTCACCATGCTGGGCTAGGTATCCAGAGGATATCACTCCTCCTGAAATTGCTGGCAGAAAGTTTCTTCTGAGATATCCAGTGAGACCAAAATGGCCACTTTGACTTGTGCATAATCTTGTGATTTCACTGGGTTTAACCCTCAATATGTTGCTTGCACCGTCTCAGTCTAGTATGGGGCCAGTAAGACGGCCCATTGCTTTGCACCACACTACTGCTGACACCTGCTCAAGCATTTTGAGAAAGGTCACTGGATCATGATCAGGTTCAATATTTGCCCATCTGATCACCTACCAAGGCTCCTGCTGGATCTGGGCTGGAAGGGCGGTCGGAAATAGGGTCATGACTTGCTACACTAGCTGCTGTTGTTGCTGCTGCGTAGCTAAGTCCTGGATCAGCTGCCACTGGTGGGTGGCCATCTACTGGAGGAGTTGCTGTTGGTATTCAGTCTTTTTCTCAGTCCTCAATTTCAATAACTGTTTGATGTCTATACTGTTGGAGGGTGAGATTGGGGAACAGCATTTTCTTATAGGTTTTGTGGGTTTTTTTTAAACTCCTGACATGCTCCTTTCCATAGGGGCTAGATCACTGCTTATATTTGTCAGTAATTTTGTAAGTGCATTGTCAGGGTGATGCTCCCTTTTGTCTCTTCAGGGCACCACTTGCCCCAGCACGGCTCACCACAGGTCTGTCTCTGAGTCCAGAGTAGTGGTGTTTTGGCCCTCCACCCAAAGTATCCTTCTGTTGTACCTCTTTGGGGGCACTGAGTTCCAAGTTAATCTGGAACAGAACACATACAACTCAAAAACTGTCTTCTCATGAAACTTCACTGGCGCCCTGCTCTTTATTCAGAGCTAGATTCCCAAATAGTCTATGCTTCCACAGATTGCCCCTGCCAGAGCCTGACTTCCCTTCTAGGGGGGCTGATCCACCTAACAAACAATTGCCATCTCAGGGCTCTAACCAAATTTCTCCACCATCAAGAGAAGCAGAGCTCTGTCTTCCTTCCTGGTCATCCCCAAACTGGGCAAGCTGTCATTCTTTCAGTTCTCTCTCTCTTGAAATTGGCCTCAGGCATAGTGGGGTGTGGTCATGTGGGTCCACAGGTTTTCCCCAACCATTTTATTGCCAGGAGCAAGCCAACAGCCTCCTTAGCCCCCTCACTGCTGTTGTGGGACCTCTGCCCTATTACACTCTTATTCAGTCATTTTTAGGAATGGACACCAGGAAAGTCTTCTAGTGAAGAGAACTGTATATCTGGATTTGGATTTGAACTTCCCCAAAGTCTAAAGTTATTTGAATCTGGTTTCCATTGAACCAATATCTCAGTTTTGCTCATTGAGGTTGTACAAATGACAAAAAAGAAAAATGTCTGGCACCATTTTATAATTAGTATTTGCTGCCCAGTTACCAAATTCATAACAATCAAGCATTTAATCATGTGGTTATTGATGTAATTTGTCCCATTAACTTCAATAGGATTATTCATGTGCTTAAAGCATGTGCCTAAATGATTGGTAAAACTGGAGCCAGAGTACCCACGGAAACAGATATGAGAGTCAACAAAAGTCTAGCAGATGCTGAATGGAGTTTAGCAGCTCCCATAAGATATAGCTCTTACTGTTTTCAGTGTCAACTGAGAATGCTAGCACCTTGCAAGGCTGGGCCCATAATATCAAACGTGTTAATAGATGAAGAAAATGTGTATTAATTATTCTAAATGCAACCCTCCCACATAGATAATAGATAGATAAACCAGGACTTCAAGTCTAGAAAATATCCAGTGCAATTCATTCTTAATTTGACCTAAAGTCTTCAAAGGCCTGCAAGACTTAAACCTATTTAAGTAATCTGACTGCATAGCTAGCAAATCATATTAGCTAAACAAGAAAGGAAATAAAAAAGACTGCAGCTTCAAGTATGTCTGCATTTATCTCACAGTGTTATCTTAGTTTCTAATTGAATTTTAAAGATGCTGATCATGATTCATTGAAAGAGGCCAGACCAAAGCTCCAGCTTTGATGAAAATGAAACAAGAATCCTGAAATTTGACTTTTCTTTGGCTTTGAAGCATGCATTGTCCTTCCTAACTGATGGTTCTTTATTTATCAGATTCAATCTGCAGATCCGTACACATGCAAGGTCACAGTAGGTCATAGATTGGACCTTTGGATCCCACTGAGAGGAGTCACCAGGCATTGCCTGGGTCACAGAAAATATTTTGTACAATTATGACTATTAATTCAAGTTCAAGTGAGAATTTTAACTTGATTTACAGGAATTTGCCTCTTTTCTCCTACTGTAGTTTCACAACAGACAGGAGCAGAAGGGGGGAATGTTTTGAAACTGCAACAAAGTGCACCTTAGAGCTGAATTAACTCCCATGAAAATCCTAATTGCATCAATCATGTGGCTTTTCTAGACCAGTCAAAGCTCTGTTTATTTGTATGTAACACCTGAGAGCTCAGTTCTGTTGAGGTGGAGAGAATCCCAATCTCTTTCTACATCTGAATGTGAATTGGAATATAAAGGGCCAAATTGTCTTGTGTGGTCCAAATGTTTTCTACTATGCTGCCAGCAGAATCCAGTTCTGAAGTCAGTTTAACAATTCAAGGCAGGATTATCTCCATGTAAAAGTGATACTGTCTTGGTGTGGAGCCTCCTGCTATCCATTGTGCAAGGAAAAGGGAGATGGTGAGGACAGTTGTGCAGTGTGCCATGCCTTGCCATGGTTTTGGTCGCTATCCAAGATAATTTAGGGTAATCCTCAGCCTGATTCTAGTGAAACCACCTGAATTATAAACTGTACTTCTTGCAGCACCTAGAAATTCTTTAAAACACTGGTCTGCCATGTCAAAGGCCATATAACTTTTTTCTCAAGGGCTGTATAAGAGTTTCCTAAATTAAATACAGGATCTCAGCTCAATGTAGGGCCAGATTCTACTCCCAGTTTCTCCATTCTGATTTCAGATTATCTACTATAGTCCCAGTGCAACTGAGATGAGAAAGTGACCTACTTCTCTATAGCTGTGTCTCTGTTCATTACTTATTCGGGAAAAATGTGTGTACTGGAACACCCCTGAGGAGGTCATCAGCAATAAGGATTGAATTTAATGCCTGTGCATGTGCTTCTGAGCTGGGAGACCCTGCTTTGTTAATTGAAAGGCTATAGCTGACTTATAAATATCTATGTGGTCCAGCTACTAGCATGGGACAGAGGG
This sequence comes from Mesoclemmys tuberculata, assembly GCA_007922155.1. NCBI lineage: Eukaryota > Metazoa > Chordata > Testudines > Chelidae > Mesoclemmys > Mesoclemmys tuberculata. Next base: position 281,262 of record ML677027.1, read on the forward strand.
CCAAACTGAGTAGGTATGGGTTACATGCACATCTCATTCTCATGGACACCAGTTTTGAGGGTTTTTTCAACCATATATTTTTTTTAATTGTGTATCCTGTCAAAACACAACTTTACTAACAGCATATGAAGCTTTTCTTGTATTAAGTGGATAGCTGCCTCTTACCTCTTCGGATGAATTATTAGCTATCTTTAAATGCATGAACATCTCATCCTGGCACTGTTTCTTGTCTCTGGGCTATTGCTAGGGGCCCTGGCTTTAGTTTGCCAGACTCTCTAAGCTTTGGTTTCCCACACCTAACACTTACATGGCTGCTTCAGCCTAGGATGTGGGAGATCTGTGTTTAAGACTTTGCTTTATCACAAGCTTCTGGTGTGACCTTGGACTAGTCGCCTAGCTGCTCTATGCCTCAGTTTCTCCATCTGTAACATGCATGAGTCCAGTTCAATGGAGCTGTATACAGTTACATCAGTCCTGAAATTGGCCCATATTTTATAAGGCTAAAGGCATGCTAGATAAAATGAGTATACATGTATGGCTGAGGTAAAAATGAACAAAAATTCCTTCCCAGGACAGCTGTGGCCAAGAGACTCCTTGGTGCCAGGGGTGCATTGGAATTGTGGATCCCTGGGGTGTTGAGGATAAACATATTAAATACTGTGAGGTGCTCATATACTAGAATAATGGGGGCCATATAAGTTTCTAACATAGATAAACAGAAAAGGATGTGCCTGAACATCCAGTAAACATTGAAGGTGTTTCCTTTTACATATAACACTATGTATTTGTTTGCTATCTAATTTGACATCAGGTAGTCATGTTTTTAATCCTTTGTTTACAAATTCCTCATGTTGGGTTGCCCAGTATCAAATCAGATTAAAACATGATGCCATGAAATGACACTGTACAACTCCAAGTAAATTAATATAACATGGCAGAATGTTTTTATGCATTTATTTCACTTTCAGTAACCATAATTGATTTGGACAATGGAGCACTCAGCTTGAAATTCAGAGATACAGACAGGACAAAACTGCCAATGATCTATGTTTAATTCAATCATATTCCCTAAATTGAATTTATGTAATTTGATTTTGAACCCAATTATATTTTTGGCCTTCACAACATCTCCTGGCAATGAGTTCCACAGGTTGACTGTGTGTGTATAAAGACATACTTCCTTACGTTTGTTTTAAATCTGCTGCCTATTAATTTCATTGGATTACCCTTGCTTGTAGAACTCTACCCTAAAATCATGAATGTTGTGCTGAAAGTGAATTAGGAAGTGTTATTTATCTTTTCACATAACACAAGAACCTGGGGTCACCCAATGAAATTAATGTTCTTATGTCTTTAATTGCAATGGTTTCAAGTTGCAGTGGAGGAGGTCTAGGTTGGATATTAGGAAAAACTTTTTCACTAGGAGGGTGGTGAAACACTGGAATGGGTTACCTAGGGAGGTGGTGGAATCTCCATCCTGAGAGTTTTTTAAGGCCTGGCTTGACAGCCCTAGCTGGGATGATATAGTTGGGGTTGGTCCTGCTATGGGCAGGGGGTTGGACTAGATAACCTCCTGAGGTCACTTCCGACCCTAAACTTCTATGATTCTATGATTGCAGGCAATCTCTAATTGTTCTTGATAAAAATGTAGAAGATTTTTTATGAGGGTACTTGGCAAGAAAAGTTGCCAAATCTAATTAGTGTGTGTAGCATTCTTTGAGTTTTTCAGCTGTAACCACTAAATCTGACTGATAAGGACTAACTTAAAGCACAGTGCACCTGTCCATCACTTATTGCTGTCAGAAGGTTAGATACAGTAAGTAGAATGAAATTATTTTGTTATTTGAAGTGGTGATTTGTCTTTGTTCTCTATTATTGGTGGTTTATTTGATGTTCTAAATGTATCTTCAACTGGGTGTCTCTGTTGCAAGGAGAATAAATTTTGCACCAAATAAACCTTTATCAATATTTAGAGAGCTGTCACAGCTCTGTTGTAAATTTACCTACGAGGCTTATGCTCTTTTTCTAGATGAGATAAAAGCTCTGCCCCACCCGCATGTTTAGTTGTAGAGGGAAAGCAGCAGACAATCCAATTCCAGAACTTTTTGGAAATATTATTAATTTAAGAGAAGACTGGAAAAAGGAATAAGGCATCTTGTGAAATGATTTCAAAGGTGAGATTCATGAGACTGCTTGTCTCAGGAGCAGTAAAGTTATCAGGTCTCCTCCCATGAAAGTCATGTTCATTGCTTAACACACTACTGGAAGGTGCTCAGATACTACAGTACACATTTTGTGGTAGAGCGTTGGCTTTTTGGATTAAAAAAAGTGTGGTGGTGATCTTATTTATTTACAAATAGATTTTGCAACAGTGAAATCTTTCTGCTAACTGGAAAGATGAGCCTCAGAGCTTATCCCATGAGGGCCCAGGTTAGACTACTGGAGCACCCCTTGTAGAAAGACTTTGTAATCTTCTAACTCCTAATGTATTGTAGCACTGGAAAACAATTGTGCAAGTGGTCTCCATCCCTTTTAGCTCCCATACAGGGGTCAGGCACTATTGCATTTATTTATTTATTTGGGGCTTGGAGAGAAGAATACATGAAGCATACAGTAGTGCTGGGCTTTCTAGAGGGATGGGAATGTAGCCTAGTGCCTAATTCGGTCAGTGTCTTGCAGAGAGCTGATCAAAGGGATTCTGTTTTCAGAGTACTCAAACACGCACATCACAGCAGCACACGTTTATGTAGTACCCTGATTGCTGTCCATTTTCCCTGCAGCTACTCGGAAGAACTCCGCACTATCTTCAGGGCACAGGGAAGCTTCATGTTTGCTGGACTCATGGACAATTCCAGGACACATAGCTCTTCTGCTCTGCTCATATATGGTTAAAGATGGAGAAACTAATTGTTGTCTCAGTTCAAGTCAATCCAAATGGTGTTATAGTGTTGAAAGTTAGACTCACATTAATTGGATTCTGTTGGATAATTATAATTGGATTAGTTGGATTCTGGTTAGAAATGACTGAAGAAAGGAAAGAGGCAAAGTTCCTGTGTCTAATATGGGTATACAGTAACAAAACCAGGACCTATATTGTGAACTCCCAGTAACCAACTCTTAAGACACTCAAAAATCATCACAACATTTAGCATTTTGCTTAAACCTCAGTTTCTGAGCCTCACTAATTATATAAGAACTTCAGTTTTTGTATATAAAAATGCTCCTATTTCTCATGATTGCAGAGAGTAGGGTGAAAGTCTGATGCAAGTGCACCCTTAAAAGCTCATATCAGGCTGACAGCCCCCTCCCCAAAGATTCATGACTTTGTTTTGGAGACTGACTTCTGAATGCTCAGGATTGCCAATGCTGTTGACTATTTATTTTCTTACATTACTCCATCTCTATCACAGCACTCTTTGGATCCAAAACATTCTCTTGGGGAGAATCCTCCATCCTCACATACACCATTCAGGATTGTATCCAAATGTGAGAGATTGTAAACCAATTTACATTATGATTACCTAATGGTTTAATTATTAGGAAATAACACAAAGTCTGAGGTCAAAATATCCAAGCGTGGGTGGCTAAAATTAAGAATCTCACTTTATTATAACTTATTTTGAACTTAAGCGAGTAAGATGCTAGACATTGGCCCCATGTCTCTCAGAAAAACAGTGATGGTAACTAATTGACACATCTTGGTGTTCTTCAAAGGTCTCTTAAAAATGGTCAAAACAGTTTTTTCTAAATTTTCATGCATGGCATATATTTGTCTGCTCCTCTGATATGATTAGTTGCATCTGGCATTTCTAGCAAGCTAACTCCATACGTTAACAGAATAAAGACTGAAGACTTAGCTTGGCAGGATTTTTTAACACTGGTAGGGGGTAGAAAGGAATAAATCTTCCCCATATTGTTGTGTACTGCCCCAGGAAAAGTGTGGGACAACTTTAAAGGCACAGAAAGTGACTTTGGTGCCAAAAATCAGACTTGACAACTTGGTGTTTTGATACTACAGTCATAATGGTAAAAAGAAAACCCAAACTCCAATGAATGGGAAACTGATTGTTACCTTACTTCTACTGAGCAGTGCCTTTTAATTCACTTGAATGCTCATTGAAGGCTTGATAGTCTATATTGGAGTTCCATAATAGACCTGAATTCTGTGTTAGACCTCATCCTGATAAAGAGGCATTGATTACAGACTAAAAAGCTAATCTGGCTGCTTAGGACTGCCAGTGATTATGACTTGATTACTCCTGTTACATGCCAAAAGTCTCAGCCAGTTTTATATATGTATATACACTTGGTGCTATACAAGGGGTAACTTTTCAAAGTTGAAAAAGGAGCCAATGACTTTGGGAAAAGAACTTATTCACAAATTTGAATGATAATTGGGAACTGTTTACGAATCTATGACTAGATGCCCAAACCAGGGCAGTTCTATTGCCTGTGTTGTTTAGGAGTGAGACTAGATGATCCCATCGGTCCCTTCTGGCTTAACTTCTACAAGTGCAGTGAAATCAGTGGGAGTTCTGACATTGACTCCAGTGCCTTTTGGGTCAGCCCCAGAGTAAGGTATTTCTGAAAGTAAGGATGTTAGAATTGGGGTTTATATGATCAGTCCGTGGCTTGACCACATGCAGTTCTAATGCAGAATGCCAGAACTTAAAGTCTAGCTATGCAGTGAGCTAGAATAGCTAGACTCCTGTCATCAGAAATAATAAAACTCAACAGGCAAGTGCTAGTTCAGTCATAAAGCTCTAGGTGTCGGTGCTTAAATGTGATGGAAGCTGCTGCTTATTTGCTGCTAACCTCTTGCCCATTTTCTGTATCTCTGCTGTTTGTTTCACCTCATGGAAATAGGGCTAGCAATTTATTAAAACCAATCCCTCCCATCATTGCCTGCAACCCTGAGTTCTCTGATCTAATCTCCAAGATGTCTGCAATATGATTGTGGCTGCCTGTGTGTTTACTACTACTGTCCAGTTCTGGTGTCATCAGCAACTTGGCCATCCTTAAACACCTGTCATGAAGGAGCCACTCAGCCTGTTCATGAACAAGCTTGTTCATACAGCTGGTCAAACATTTTTTGGAAAGTTTTGATAAATCAAAGCTTTCAGTGAAATATTCCCACTCAAAAACAATAACTTATTTTTGGCAGCTGAAAATAAAAAATTAATCAAATTGCCATAAATCAGAAAATTGAGGAATGGAGGGGGCCAGGTGAATGGCTGACTTTTTGGTTTTCGTGCCCTCCCCCCCCAAAAAAAATTTGGAACACTTTCTAGGAAAAAACAGTTTTCCAAATTTTCAACAGAAAATTTCTGCCTGAACATACTTTTAAACTTAGTCAATTAAAAAATACTGTCCAGAACTTCCTAAAGAAGTCTTGAATTTGTCTGTTACAAGAATTACCAGTGTATCCCTTTTCTAAAGATCTTTAATATAATTGCAGTAAACCAGCAAAAAGTTCCAAAGCAGAAGTTTCATGTTCCATAGGGGGAGCTATCTAGCTTCAAAAGAAATTTCTCCCTGGTAAGGCCAGTCTGTAGTATTTTCAAATACGTTTGTGCTATTGTTTTCTGGTTGCTTGTTTCTACTTGTGTGTTGAGTTCTTTTTAAAAACTGCATTGTGTAATTTAATAAATCTTTATTAAATTCTTTATTCTTTAAATTTATTATGCTGTTCATTGTTCCTTAATCTAGGGTTAGATTGTGCTTTTGTAGTATATAGTTAGGAAGATGCACTGTCCCAAGGGGAGCACTGGGAATCATTGTGATTCAGTTGTTTACTCTATCACAGTACTCCCCAAATGCACTGTGATGAGAGTCATTCTTTATACCCATTTAAAGAGTTTAGCACAGTTCTCTCATACAGCCAGCCAGTTCCTTTGGCTGCTATACAGGTGGTATCATTGATCCAGCTACCCTGACCTTGATTAAGCATCTGAGGTGCAGCCTCTGCTCCCTATAAACAATTGTCTGCAGTTATGGTCTGCCCTTTTGTGAACCATCCAAAGGAGGTGGAGACCCTCTTTCTCCTATTCTTCTGTGCAGCTGCATAAGAGCAGGCTACCATGGAGCCTCTATTTAGAATGTTGTGACAATACTGTACAGATGTGAGACCGTGGTGCTTTTTTTCAGTAACGATGCTCCAAGCAAGAAAAGATTCATTCTATTTCTGTGTGCCTGTAACTAGAAGAGATGTTTAACTGTCACACTGGGACTTCCTAGAAACTTTGCAAAAAGTAACTTCAGGACCTAGTCTTTTAAAATCAGCCAGTCCAAAGCAAGGTACCTTAAATTAAAGGCCAATTTAGGTTCTAAATGTGGGTTCTAATATCTCTGGCCACATCTTAATATCAATGAAGCAGTTTCATCTATGATACTTAACATGCTGAATTGCTATGATGCACATGTAATGCTGCTTTCCTGATTGTTCTCAAATTGTTGACTATACCTTTCTTCTTTTTCCTACAGAGGGCATAATCTCAAACTCCTTTGGAGACAGACACACATATGGAATCAGAGACCACTTTATTTCCGGGATATCTCCATTGAAGGGAAACATCTAGGATAAATCTTGTCCTTGGAATCACAGGCATTAGACTGGATGACCTAAGGTCTTTCATGTTTATCTCCATCTCAGTGCAGAATTATTCCCTATAATACATTTTTTTAGTGGTTTGTCTTGTTGATGTTTAAAAGTCCCAAGCAATAGGTCTTATTTTTTTTTTTTTGCTTTCTAGAGACACTTGCTGATATTCAGCCTAAATATTCCATTAATTTCATGTCTGTTTAGTCATATCGCTTTGTACCATTTTACATAGTTCTCTTCAATTCTTGTTCAGTTCAATTCAATACTTACCCCATTAAATACATGTAAATAGTTTATGTGCCCTTTTAGTTATCTCTCAGCCAAGTCAATGCCACTGGCAACCTAATGGCAAATTAGAATTTCAAAGAATTTGTATTGCTACTATCTATCTAATAATAAGTTGCTCAGAATTGGTGCAATATTAGTTGCACTAGACCCAGTATAGAGGGAGTAATATCTCCCTGTTCTGTGACAAAGTTTCTTTGCATAGAAACTACAACACTTAATTGGCCTTTTCTGCTGTCCATATCAAATACCAAACTAAACATTAGTTTGTAGTCCAGTACCACCCATTACCCCTCTTTCAAGATAGCACTTTCCAGGTTTCTCTTCTTTTGAAGATTTGTGGGCTTTTTCGTTCACTAGTCCCCAAATATACTAGCTTGCTTTTTTCATCTCTGACCCAACTGAGGTTGTAAATCCTCTAACACAGTCTGTAGTGATTTGTGGTTGAAGGGTAGTGAATAGACTGGAACTTTCTGTAAAGTATTTTACACTGAAAGCAAACAGGAAGGAAAATAAAAATGGAAACTCATCTTCAAAGTTTCACTTGTACCGTTGGGTAGCTCACTGATGTTACTGTGTGCACCATAGTAAACAAGACTTCATATATGGGGGATGGGTAGGAGAGAATAGATTTCTCACCTCCGTACTTCTGCTCCACATCTGCAAAGTGGGGATAATCCTAGAAACATAGTGCTGGAAGGGACTTCAAGCACTCATTGAGTCTTTCCCTCATCCCTAGTGGGATGAAGTATACCTAAACCTTCCTTTCTTCAACCCTTTGTCTATGTACACTGTGAATTCTTTAGGTCAGGGACTATCTTACTATCCGTTGGTGTAATGTTCAATACAATGGGGCACACCTCTCTACCAAGACTTTCTGGCATGACTTATATATAACTACTGTAACAGGAAGAAGAAGAATGAAACATTTAAACTTGAAATGAATCTTGTAAATTAAGAAGCCATATAATCAATTTCTCAACAGCATAGCTGCAAATTGAAATAAACACTTTGCTGACAAAGAACCAGCTGAGAAACTTTGTAGTAAAAGATGGTGGAACTTGTTTTGAATTACTTTGTGCACATTAAGTAATTTAAAGATTATCTCACGATGTACAGAATCCTATCATAAGGAACTGATTGGAGATCCTTTTGTGTTTTGTTTTTGTTTTTTATCAGGTCAGGCCAGATTACTGGAGGGGAACTTAGCAATATCTGAGACAATGCTCCTGAGTCAATAGTACTGTGCTGCTATAACAATGCCAACACATTCACAAAGTGTTCAAACAGTCTTCACTGATGGAATATTGATCTTGGTCCTGTCCGTTGCAATGGAATTCTGGAATGAGTTGCTATAAAACAAGCCTGTGTTTAGTTCTGTAGGATAGTATTCTACCCTCTAATTTCTTTTTACATGAAACTTACTCCTGCAGAGCTTAGAAAACAGCCCTTTCTTGGCTAAAAATCTGAGCTTGTTTTTGGAACTACTGACAGATTCAGATAAATGATCTTGGAAGAAATAACAGTGCAGCACCAAAGGAAACCAAGGTAGGATGTGGTGATGTGAACAAATCACATACTTTAACAGATAGTTGTATGGATATTTGTACTATAGCAAAAACACAATGACCTTTGTATCACTAGCAGTTTTCAGTCTTTAAAGGCTTACATTCAATATCTGTACCTGATCCAATCCCAACAAATAGTCATTTCAGGATGAAATGTTCAAAGATACTTGCATATTTGAATTCCTTAATTTCAATGGGAACTGAGGGCAAATCTGCTGCTGGAGTAAAATATAGCTCTATTGAAGGCAACTTACACAAGCTGAGGATCAGCAGCTGGGTATCCAAATCTCCGATGTGGCTTAAACTCCAGCTATAATTTTCTCAATATGGGGTTCTAAATGTGTTTTTAGACTTTTGAGGCATGATATTGACCTGAACTTGAGAGCATTTGACCCCTTCTTCTTCCCTCACACTATGTGGAATTCTTTCCCCTTACTTTAGGTAGTTATATGTGTTTCTTTCCCTTTGGAGAGAGGTTGATGGCAGGTAGCAATGGATTTCAGCTCCATAATCAGTGGGGAGCAGCTCTTGGGGTGATGAAGTTATCCTTCCCACAATACAATAAATGGTCAACCTCTGACTCCTTGTATAGAGCCTTCCTTATTATATTTCAGTATGTTCATGTCTGAGATTTCTTAGGACTATAGTCCTAAATCCATTCCAGACTCTGGTCTCCTGCATGGCACTGCACTGTGGTGTAGGTACTGTTTCCATTTGTCTGAAACGATGTATGAAATGTGACTATAAGAAACCTAAGCCTACAGATTCAAAGACAAACTCATACTTCTGTATGCAGCCTCTGTTATTCTACACTGGTGTAAAACATGGCTGTTCTCATGCTGGGAATAAAGAACATGTCGACTTGATTGCTTTAGTGCCAACAAATGAATGTGAAAGAAATTAATATTTTCACGGTGTACATAGTAATGGGATATGCATTAGTCAGAGTTATGACCAATGGACCTATGTAGACAATGATAAAAGGTCACGTCATTCACAGCTGTATAATCTGGCATGGACTATGTGCCAGGAATTGGATGAAAAATATCTATGAGATCATCCTGTGCCTTGGGGTGGGTGACCAGTACCAGGAAACAAAGTTCAAATTCTTCCAAGGACTCCTGGTGTCACCCCCTTCTTATGGGAGATGTGAAGCCACTTCACCAAAGAGGGAGTTCTGGGTGGAACCAATGTCAGCAATCTCCCCATGTGTCACCTGCCACATATGCTGGTTGGCAAGGTGCAGGCTGGAGGACCATGGCCACACCTCATCCATACCACCTTTGCGATGGCTTGCAAAATCATTAGTATTAGGAAAGGGCCATTTTCCTCCATTCTCTTGAGATTGTCCATGCTGTCTAACAGGGGGGAAGCAGGGCTGGAAGGAGGGAGTGGAAACATTCTTGGGCATTCCCGCACATCACACCATCTGGCCCTGACTTTCATTTTCCTGATAAGGTCTTGCCAGTGAGAACATGAATTATCACTTTTAATTAAAATTTTAAAAGATACTTGGAGGGTACTCGATCTTGTAGCAGTGCAATGAAAGAGAGAAAGAAAGGAATATGCCTGGAGCTGAACCACAATGATTGACTGACAAACTAGTGCTGGGATTGTAAGGGTGTATTGCGGGAGGGGGAGAAGGGATTGTGTGTATCAGCCCTATTGGTATTTGTTCTTGTGTCCGCCAGTCTCTCCCTTTTTCAGTGCTGTATGCCTTCATGACCACCATGTCAATATCTATGTGTCAGGGAAGCTGGTTGCCAGACTACAGGGATTACAGCAGATATGTTCTGCCGAGGTAAGTGTAGCATGGGCAGAACTTACTCCAGATGACATTCTTCTGCCTTGTCTCTTTCTCCTCCTGGCACCTCAAGTTTCTTCTCCTAGCACAAACTTCCCTCCACAGTGTACATCACGGACTGGATCTCACAAAGGCATTTCTTGCACTGTTTTGCCCACCATTGTAATGATATCCTGCCCAGCTTTTACTAAGGGCCTCTCATAATAGGCTTGTACCAAGGGTGCAGATATTGGTGAGGTATGGAGGAAACCTTTGTATAGTTAAACAGTGAAAGATCACAGTCTTCCATAAGGACTCAGATTCCAATGATATGGGACAGATGCATTTTCTTTTGTGGCTTATATAGTATTACAATAATACTGCTCATTTTCCTCAACACACTTTCCTTTTATGAAAAGAACTTGTCACTTTGAATCTTATGATTCTTGACAGATTGCATAAACAAGACCTTATGCTAACAGCAGTTGCATAAGAAAGTTGAACATGTTTGTCCACACTGCAAGGATGTTAGTGAAATGTTCTTACATTTCTGGCTCTGAAAGATGCTTTTTCTCTCCCCACTGATGTTTAGTGCTTACGGTCCAACTTGAATTCCTCGTTAATGAGGCTCAGGTCTGCTAGAATGCCACGGCATAATTTCTTTTTCTTAAGAGCATGGAAAGGGGATCCTAATATATGCACTTAAATTCCTCATTAATGAGGCTCAGGTCTGCTAGAATGCCACGGCATCATTTCTTTTTCTTAAGAACATGGAAAGAGGGGATCCTAATATAAGCACTTAAAGTCCCCAGTTCTCTTGTCATGATAAGTGAAACTATAAATATGACCTAAAATAATCATGTGATGCAAATCTGAATCAAAGTATTATTGCAACTATATGGTGAAAGCAAAGGCTTTCAGATAACGAGGAACACTTTTTTTTTAAAAAAAAAACCTCTTCATTAGGATGATTTTTGTGGCTCACTTAAAATGATCTATCAGAAATTATAACCTCTTCAACTAGAATTATAATGCATTCCAGCACCACTTTGTAATCACTGAGACATTAGTTATTTGATCTGGGATTGTCTAAAAAGTTACCTTAAATAACACTGGTTTTGTTTTCTCATTTCTGAAGATGTGACTTCCTGAGTTAGCTTCTGATATAAGATACCACTGCAGTTAACTAGAGTTCTGTGAGGGTAAGGCAGGCAAAAGTTCATCTGTTGGGCCAAGGGAATAGCTGCTGGTTAGTTATGATGTATGTTGGCACATCCTGTTTCTCAGACTGAAACTGATCTGAGATTCATGTAATATAATGACAACATGATGAGTGCCTATGAGTGCTGGTTTAGCCCACTGCATATAGAGTATAAATTTTACATTAATGACTTTCACCAAGTATCATAGTGGCTCTTTCCCCCGTGGAAGGCACTGAAACGTTTCAACAGGAATAAAGGTATATTTTATGATAATGTATACCTCTTACATTAGTTCACTAAGGCAAACATGCATTCTTTGAGTTATAACACTGTTGTGAAATATATTTAAGTATAGGAAAACATTGAAGACTATAGAATCCTGACTGATTTTTCTCTCTCTGTTTGGTCCATATTATGTTGACTTAGACTATGCAGGAAATGTGTTACATTAGTAAGTAGAAATCCATAGTCAAAATTGATTCTAGGATCCCTGTCTGTCTTGGACTGAGGCACTGTTCTAGGGACCACTATTTCCACAGTGGCCTGGCCTTTTTCATTGGACAGGCTAGCTCACTGTGGAAGAGGGGGAAAAATACCCAAAGTGTCCTTATAGTCTATGCACTGCTACTCTCTATTCTTTATCCCTCTGCAGCTAATAGAAATTACTTTATCACTAAGCCTTTCACGCCCCCTGTTTAATGATGAAAGGCAAAAGGAACAGATTGACTCCTGGCATGATTATCTCCTTTAAAAAAAAAAAGTAGTAGTTGTGGCGTGTAGGGAGCAGAGTCCTGAGCTCACCTAGTGAAGTGTCCATAGCTGCTGGGGCCTCCCTAGATGATCCTCTTTCACCTCATTTGTAGGAGTCCGTAGAATAAAACTTTAGCCCTTTGGGTGTGGGATCTCCCTCATCCTGGCTGACAGTTCTGGCTCACTGAGAAACCTGTAAGATGAGGATGAAATCCTGGTCCCATTAAGTCAATAGTAAAAAAGCTCATTGATTTCAATATGGGCAGGATTTCCCTCTTAGACTTCAGACTTTGTTTCCACCCTTACTTCTTCCCCTGGCCTGCCTATTTCCCAACTATTCTGTATACAGATGCACAGGAGCCCCCACCTCCTCAGGGCTTAGCTCTGTCGTGCGCAAGAGGAACGAATCATCTCTGTAGATACCCAAATGCTGCTGTCTACAACCGCTGCATCTGCAACACCCCCATTACCAGGGAGAAATGATGAGATTTTGTTCATACTGTGTAAACCAAAAATGAACGAGCAGATCAAGGCTCATAGAAAACAGAAGTAAAGATCAGAGTCAGCTAGAAATACTGGGCCAGATCCTTAGCTGCTATAAATTGGCATAGCTCCTGACAGCCCCCTGCAGTTTGCTTGTAAGTAAGGGAACTTGGATATTCCCCCAGATGGCAACATGACTTTTCTAGTGGAAAGAGAAAAACTCACTGAACAGTGGTTCATTGTTTTTGGCATCTAGTTAAATAGAACACCCACTATATAAGCATTTTGAAAGGTTCTTTTTTTAACAAGTAGTAAACAAAGAATTGGCATGCAATTAATTTCAAACTACTGCTAATATTTTATTAATTCCTATAGACATAATCCCTGGTATTCTGTAGAACAAAGATTACTGTCTGTGGTTCATTAAAATGACAATTCCAAGTCCAAATCCCTGAAGAAAAACTAAAGTTATGAAAAGAAAAACCAAAAACCCCAAACAGGATGCATCCTCAGATTAAGCAGAAATTAGGGATACCAAGAAGGACATAAAGTACAATTCTCAGATAACTTGTACTAAAAATCCTTTTGTCACTCATTGTCACTTTTTACCACTCAGGCACTCATTGTGTTTCTGGCCTATGGGAATACTTCATTTCTTTCTTTGTTCTACAATGAAAACCCATCTCAGTTTAACAAGAGAAATCTTCAAACTTCATTAAAAATGTATGACCATTCTCTTGGGTCCCAGTCATGGACATCGGTGGAAATATTCAAAGTGCCAAATATTTCTTAGTGCCATTTGTGTCCTATAATTCACCTGAAGATCAGCAAACTCACTAATTCATTTTTCCATTTGAATTTTTACATTGTATGAGTATATAGATTGTAACTAACAAGTATTAGTACCATCATTGTCTTCAGCAGCACCTGAGATCCAAACCTCTCAGGGGTCTCATTGCTTGGCTAGCGTCTTATTTGTCCCACCTGTAATAAGCCTCCGATTGGCCCCATTTGTAATCTTCAAAGACCTCAAAATGGCTTCTCACTGTCTTCATGAATCATTTTATATCTCTAACATATAGCACACATACATAGGAAAGTGGTGATTTATTAATGCTACAATCCAAATGTATAGCATGGCTTATACACTAACAATACTGAGCTGTAAAAGTAAGAAGATGATCTAAATTATCATAACTGACAGAGCTAGTAATATTTCTTTTAAAGGGTTAGTGGTCTTAGAATTCTGTTCTGGAACTAATGTACACTTTTGACAAATATAACTGCTGTAGGTCAAGTGTAATATTAAAGGAATATTCATCTGTTACACTGGGTTCCTTTATTTCTAAAGCAGAAATAATCATCTGCTGCTTTTTGTTACTGTCAGCTTTATGCAAAGCAGGCTTTTGCAAATTCTTTGAAAACTAATTGTGACCCCTGGGTTGCCTTGATTTCAAGGGATAATGTCAAGCTTAGCCTCCAAATTTGGCTTTTCTTTTCTCTGATTAAAGTGCCTAGTCCTACAATCCTTATTTGTGTGAAATTCCCATTAGAGTCAATGGGAGAGGTGTCTGTGTTGCACCAATAACTTGCAGAACCCATGTGGGGGTGTGTATGTATACCTATATGGCTTTCCCATTAGAAAAAAGTGCTATCTTCTCCTTAAAATAAGCTCAATAAGACAAATTTGGCCCTCAGATGCTTCTGAGCAGCTTTAATTTAGCCAGATGGAAGCTTTCCACTTGCATTTGAAGGCAGAATTGGCTCATGACAGCATTCCAAGAACAGCCATGAGCAGCTCTACCATGACAGTGTGCCATCTACTTCTTTCATTACAAATGATGCAGAAACCATCTTTCTTTCAGGCTGCCAAGGAGGTGTTACAAAATTACTCTTACATGTTAGTGAGAGTCAGGGAGTAGCAGAATTAAGCCATAAGGATTATAGGCAAAGCATTTGCTGTTTTCACACATCTGAGCTACCTTCTAGTGAGTGTTCAAATGTTTTTCCTTAGCAAGATACACACTTAGAAGGAAGAGTCACCAACATTTAACCCAACAGTATAAAGACCTCTCACTATCATGATGATAAATATAACATGCTGGCGTCTTGCTATGGGGTATAACAATAAAGAAACGTGGTGCAATAGCTGATGGTACCAGGCAGTGCTGTTGAACACAGGCTTTCTTATAGAGCAAGCACATTTTTAGTCTTTGGAGAAAGGCTGCACATCATTTTGGGTTATGCAATGCTCTGGAGAGGAGCTGTGATTGGTTCAGGAGAGTGCTTTCAGTTTTGGTCTCTGATTAGAGCTAACTATTGAGGCAGAATTGTTCCCTGGTAACCAGGCACTGGTGTTGGGTGGAAATCCCTGACAGAATGGATAATCCTGCATGCTGATTGGCCATCTTGTTTCAGGACTGGCATATTTGTGTGAATAAAACGTAAAGTATACCCAGGCTTAATGTCACTGATTTCTCCTCCTTTAGAAACCACCTAGCAGGGTCCAGCTGTCTGCTACCACTCAGTGAGGTGACAATGGTGTTAGAATAGGATGCTGGGATAGGAAGAAAGGGACAATTATTTGAATATATTTAGGCTGGGCTTTTCAAAGAAGCCTAAGCACTTAGGTGCTCAAAATCCTTTTGCATTTCAGTGCGAGATGGGCATCTAACATCATTTGGCTCCTTTACAAATTCCAGTGTTGGTTAATAGGACAAAACATACCAATGACCACAATTGTATGCAGAGCTAAATATTTTGTTGGACACTGCACTGTTGTATTTACTTATGATCTGTAGTATTAAATACCTTGCAACGAGGATTTTATAAAGTTCTAGTAAATTTCAATTGAGAGAAATCAGGGTTATCAGAGTAATGTAGCAATTTTTAACTTTGTAATCATAAGATGCTTCTTCAACGAGAGTCCTGTAGCACCTTAAAGACTAACAAATTTCTGTGGGCATAAGCTTTCATGGGCTGCAACTCACTTCATCTGATGCTTCTTGGAACTTCTGTAGTTAGCTCTCCATTGAGAGAGAACACATCTGGAGAGTATAAACATACTGTGATGGGTGTTGCACATAATCTATAGACATGTATAGCATAGGTAATAATACTTGCTGTAAAGTCTGGTTCAAATTTAGGACTTAATTCTATAAGCAGCTGTGTATATCAAGGGCTGCAAATTTAGATCGGATTGGGGGCTTAGTATTTTTTCTAAAGGGACAACAGAATTGTTGACTGTGCAATTTCTGTTTCTACATTTGCTTTAATAGGGAGGGCATCCATCTGGGGCTGTATGCAAAGTGCCTACAAATTAAATTCTACTTACTACTCAAATGGCTCTTTGTGGTATTTTAAACACAAAAATGTTTTCTTATAGGTTTTTTCTTTTCCTTGCTAAGAAAATTGAAGTGAACACGGATTGAAAGCTTATTTAAAAAGCCCTTAAAGTTAATGATGGCTAATCGAAATGACATGCCTTCTGTTCTTCAGTTTATTTCAGTGGAGACAAATATTACATATGTAATTATTTGAATGCCTGCTTCTACTTTTAAAATATTTATGATGTCTCACAGCTGCAAATGCTGGTAGTTACAGACATAAGCATTTCAAGGTCTTTAGCAATAAAGAAGGAGCACAGTGTCTTCAATTATTCATAACCCTCTGCAAGATACTGTATGATTTAACTAAACTTCTTTGCATGATTGGGTTAAAAAAATCATTGGAGGTAGTCTTGTCATAGGTAAACTGAATTAACATTTCTATTATATTTTACCACCATGGATAAATATCTGGTTGGGCATTTCATTTTAAATATAAAAGGCCCAAGTCTTCAAAGCAGCTTCAAAAATTATTGCATCAAACAAACATTCACCCACTTGCCCATGCAATTATGCCTTGTCTGCACACCCAGAGCTAGACTGTGAAAGCCTTACCCCCTTGGCGAGCAGTTAATTTCACAAATAATCCTGTGGAGGTCAGTGATATGCATAAGGCACAATCAGAACCAGATTTTAGGTGCATTTTATCGAAGGACCTGATCTGAACTTGGCTTAAAACAGTGGTCAAAAGTGGCCCACCGCGCCCCTCCATCTGGCTGCAGAAGGGAGCCGCTGCCTTGGGACCCTGGTGAAGCACATGGGGCTACAGGATGCATGAGGTTTCCCTGCTGCAGCCAGGGGGAAGGGAGATCAGTAAAAACGCAGCCTCCTCGTTGACCTCCTTCTGTCTGGCTGCAGTTGGGCGGGGGTTGGGGGGGGCTGCTGGCAGAGACTGGTGCCCTTTCATGGTTGTAAAAATTTTATCTGTGGCCCTCGAGCCAAAAAAAGTTTGGGAACGACTTGTTTAAAGAGTAATAAAAGCCAGCGAATCACTCAGTGCAATTCTTTTGTATGTCCCCTATCAGGGTGGCTTGCCTTTTACAGGAAGATAGGTCTCAGCCCTATCTGCGTCACAGCCAATTCCTCTCCAGGTGCGGGAAAACGAAGGTTATATGACTGGTGGGTCATGTGGTCCAATCAGGCCCCAGGGATGGATGAGGGAGAAAGCTGCTATGAATGGCAGAGAGCAGGAAGGCTCTGAGAGGAAGAAGACTCCTGTAGGGGCCCTTGAGACACCAGGAGAGAACTCCGCCTAGGGGAGGCTGGGAATGCCTTTATGGAGCAGCTTTCTGCCCACTCCGCACCAGGCCCACTACTCTGAGAAGCAAGTAGTGGTGATAAAGCCCTGGCTTCTCCCACTCGCTATTCCTTTCTATCCCCTCCTCTCCGTCTTACTGCAGGCAGATGTCTGGCCAAGAGGCTTTGAGCTTCCCCCGTGGCTGAAATCACAATCTGAGAAGTGCCTTCTACCCAATGCAAAACCAAATGAAGGCAAGTGATAGCTTAGCCCAAAATGAGAAGTAGAAGCCCTATTCTTTGCTGCCCTAACTCCTTATGCCTCACCTGCAAGAGAGAGAGAATACTTAATTCTCTCAAGAGCACTGCAAATTAGTCCAACAGGTGAGAAACTCAGATAAAGGGCACTGCATAGTTTTAAAACTAATTTGCTATGGTCTCTCTAGAATAAAATGTAAT
The DNA here is from genome assembly GCA_007922155.1 of Mesoclemmys tuberculata. Classification (NCBI taxonomy): domain Eukaryota; kingdom Metazoa; phylum Chordata; order Testudines; family Chelidae; genus Mesoclemmys; species Mesoclemmys tuberculata. The sequence continues at coordinate 299,015 of ML677027.1, forward strand.
AGCATGAAAATTATAATCAAGGAAGAAAACAGTACTACAAAGGAACGTTCCTACTATGACCCCCTTCGCAATGCAGGGTTATGGGAGGAGGAGGAGGCGGCAGCAGGGGGAAACAAGTGAAGGCTGGCTTGATTCTGGAATTGTTGCTTGTATACCCTCCAGAGGACTGTCATAGACATGAGAACGGCACATTATTGGCTTTGACAAGGCATCTGATGGTGTCCAGCAGCAGCCTGCATAGAGTACTCCAAGCATACTGTATGTGGAGTAAAAGACGAAATAACAATTAATATCAGTGGAGGCTTTGAGAATGAGAACCTACATAGTGTTAAAAAAAAAGAAGTTGAGCTCAAATGATACACAGGGAATCCTGTGTCAGAAAGGATTTGTGCATTGTCACAAATGGTGCAGTTTATCGCCACTGACAGGTTAATATGCATGTCATTAGTAGACATATCTGTCTGCATTTCATGGGGAAAAAAAAGGAAAATTGCTAGTATACAAGACATGAGTTAATGATGTTGCTACTGCAAGGAAATAGATGAAACTAGTCCAAACAGACATCCACAATATCTGGAAATAAAAAATTGCACAATAAAAAAAGCAATGCACAATGGAAGTGAACTGGTAATAGACAAGTGACCTCCTGGCTGACCCTTCCTCATAGTTAAATGAAGAGGGCTACATCTAGAAGTAAAGTTAAATTAATCGAAGCAACCATGTGCAGAACAGGGAAGGAAGCAATTATTTTAATAGCATGTAAAAAATGCAGGGCTAGATTTTGCTGTCAGGCAAGGAATGAGGAATATGTGGCACCATCTAGGAGTAACCCTGTTAGGCATTGCGATTCAGATATCTCCCTAGGGTACTAGTCCCCACTGATAGAGGTAGGGATTTATTGCTAACTTATACTACCACCAGCTGAGCAGTGTTAGTTTCCTGCTCACCTGTTCCTCAGCCCTTCCCACCTGCCTGCTCTAAGAAGCCTGCTCAGGCATTTACAGGGGTAGGGGCTGTTCTGTGTGGTCCTGTAGGCCAACTTAGCTAATAAGAAATAGAAACAGGCTTGAAGGCAAAGCTGAGCTACTTCAGACCTGTAGCATGAATCTGAATATTAGTCAGTTGAAAAAAGCGCATGAGGAAGAAACTGACCTTAGCAGTAGATAGTTGAAGAGACCCCTTCCTAAATCAAAATACTATGAACAGTTTGCTGTGTGAATTTATCAAAACTACAATAGGCAAAAGTATTTCTTGTTCTTCCAGCTTGTTACTCAAACAAATACTGTAGTATCTGGCTAATGAAAAGAGTTAGTAAAAATTAATATTCTAAGAACACAGGCCAAGTGATAAATGGGCCATAGAGACCAAACTCTCCTTTCAACAACAACAATTCTCCTTCTAAAATAAAATTAAAACACGGTGGCAGAGATCAGTGCAAGGGAAGATGGTTTCTTCTGAACATGGTTCTGTTAATGGGATTTCAGTTCCTCGGTCTTCAGATCCATAATTTACTTTTATTACGTAGTTAATTTTGTTGTTTCAGAAATGTAAAATTGAGACTCACTGTAGATATACTAAGGTGGCAGAATGAGTTTTCTGTTGAGGTTTGACGTTCTAGTCCACTTAGGTTCAATGAAGTGGCTTCGTGAAAGCTGTAGTTTGGATACAACTCAGTGAATACGTTACTCAGTTCAATTATTGCACGCACCTTTAAATGAATTATAGATTATAGCTGTCCTGCCCATGAGGAAAGTGATATTTTTTTCACCTACTGAACACATCTAAGATGTATTGTTGCCACGTACGTTATCTTTAGTGGTGCTGCATGTCCTTGCCTTAACATAGCTGGCTTCGTAGCACTGTGCAGGAAATATAAAGTTTAGTGCAATCAAATGTCACTCTTGGTATTATAATCTTCCTTCTGAATAACTCAAGGCATAAGACAAATTTTTACTTAATAGCTGTGGAAGAGAAAAACACATGTCAAACTTTCCATGAAAACGAGGGCCGCCTTTCTCCCAAAGAGAACAAAGAACAAAGTTCAGCTGGTGTGGACCAATTATAAGTGGATCTTGTTACTGTAAATAAACCAGATAAAACAGCTTAGAGTCTTCCTGACACCAAACAGCAGCCAATTATTGTGAGGTACTGAGCAACTTCTGCCGTGGCCTGAGTGACTTGAACAACCCAGTTGCCATTGATGTCAATGAGCAATGAGAGCCCTCCGTCCTTGTAGGTTCACGTGTTAAGTTTGCAAAGCTAAGCAAGAGGGATTCCAGGAAGTGGAATTAATGCCATGGGAGAACAAAGCTTTTCAGCCTTAGACTCAGTGTTGCAAACCTTTATGTAAGGGAGCCGTCTCACTGATGTCAATAGATTTACCTTTTGTTTGTTCTGCTGCACTTGACACCAGTCGAGGAAGCTAGTGTGCTTTCAGCAAATGATAGCTCTGTATACACCTCCCTGATTAGCCAAAATTATAGTTGTGCTTAAGTCTTTATGCCACATTCTAAAATGGTATAAATAATAGTTCAGTGGCTTTATGGAGCTATGCTGATATATATAAGCTGTTATCTGGCTCTTCATTTTTTTTCAAAGTCTGTTATTTGCATTATGGTTGCACTTAATGGCCCCTTCTGAAAGGTGATATGCAAATACATAGGAAAACGTCTCAGGTCGTGGTGGCTTGTTGTGGCTGCCTCTGTCCATTAGAAAAAAAAGTCAGACCACTGGTTTATTTCAAATATACCACTTTACAATCATCAGATAGAACATTTGTATAACAGTAGCACCTAAATGATCCAACTGAGATCAAGTCTCCATTGTGCTAGGCACTGTACAAATACAGTGAGAGATGGTCCCTACCTCGAAGAGTTTATAATCTAAACAGACAACAGACAGTGTAAGATTGGGGTTAAGGATATTTACTTTGTACACATGGGGGAAATAAAGTACAGAGAGATAAAGGGAATGCCCATGGACACACAGGATATGTGGCAGTGCTAGGATATGAATTCAGATTTCCTCAGTCTTAGCCAAATGCCTTAAACACAAGGACTTCCTTGCTTTAATGCTGTTTGTGCAGATTGCCAGTTCAGAACATTTATACAAATATCTGCTAATTTTTAACATTTTATTAAATTATATGGTATTTGCTCTGTCTTTTCAGCCTGGACAGCACAACTGTATACCCAAGAAGTCTACTATTCCTTGGCAAAGAAACCCTTATGAATAATACATATCTATTACACATAATTTAAAGTGAATAAATCCCATGAAAGATAATCATACTGGACATAAATTTACTAACTGACCTCTGAGAGCACAACTTCTTTCTTGAATTTTAGAGTATATATTTCTTTTGAGATTTTTCCATTATTCCTTAAATGCCACATTTAATTTTCTTTTACTAACCATATTAGTTAAGATTACATCAATTTGACACTCAGCACTTACCACGAAACCCTCTTCAAAAGTAACTTTGAAATTTTTATCCTTGGGTCAAACAACTTTTTTGTTGGAATTTCAAAGGCAATCCCATAACCTTTGTATTTCTGACAAAATGTAGGTACAAAGGTGCTACAATTAAAAGGGCACTAAACTGGAAGGCAAGAAACTGGTCTTACATTCTTGGCTCTGACACTTTCAGGCAAGTCTCTGTGCTTCAGTTTCTCCATCTGTAATACAGATAATGATATTTACCTGCTTTGTAAAATGTTATGTGAGAGGTAACTATTATTTTTAAAAATATTCTAATACTCCATACAGTATAACTATTTGCCTAATTTTGCCACTGTCAGAAGGTAGCAGAATTACAGTATGTTTTGGTCTTTTGGTAAAGGTACTGGACTGACAACCAAGGAAACCTGGGTTCAAACCTTGGCTGTGCCATATAGACTTCCTGTGAGGCATTGGGCAAGTCATTTGACCTGACTCACATCTCTGCAATGGGAATATTTCCTTTCTCCTCACCCTTTGCCTGTCCTGTCTATTTAGATTGTAAATTCATCAGAGCAGGAACTCTCTTTAGTAGTATATGTATGTATAGGACTGAGCATAATCAGGCTTCAGTCTTGGGTTTGGGAAAGGGATGAATTCAGTGGTATCAGGAAGAAGTGCACAGGAGAATTTCAGCAGAGAAAGAGAGAAAAAATCACCCACTCTAGTCTCATCCCCTTTTCTGCCAAGCAAACCCAACCCCTTCTCTTTACATCCAGAGAATAAAACCAAATGAACATTATAATAGATACGGATGAGGTGCATGGTGATGGGTGACTATTGTTATCCTTCTGGTCTGTTTATATTAAGACAAACAGCGGACCACATGGGTCCATAGAATTGCAGACCTAGCTAATTTTGTGCACCCCAATTCATGCAGATTAAGAAACACTGAGTAAAAAATGAACTTGCATGTAGTGAGTCACTTGATTTGGGTAAACCCTGTTTGCACACACACACCAATGAATTCTTGCAAACACACAATCTTAGACATGTAAAACTGACAACAATTTTAGATGGAACTTCTGCAGAAATTGATCAGATTACTTTAATCACATTTTTTCAAACTCCATAGCACCTCTGTAAGTTTCCTCTTGAGGCATGTCATCATTTTGATTCTGCATTGGCTCTGATACAAGAATAATGCAATTGCATGTGGCAGACCAAATGTCAGGAAGAGGTAAGTTCCCAGAAATTTCCTTTATAACTTACTTTAAAAAATAGATTTTATTTTTAATATTACTGTGGAAAAATGCAGGTGGAATGTTTTCTGTCAGGAAATTCTATATGTGATCTTATTTAGTGTTCTAAAGGAAAACACACCTCCCACTAACTTGTCAGCAGGTGATCCTCTTTCTCCCCTGCTAGAATGGGACTGATGTCAAAATCTGTCATATCGCTAAATAAAGTTGTCACTGGGAATAAGAAAAATGCTGCTGCTGATGGGTCAGATGTCAGCTTTGACAGCAGTAGTAATAACTTGCAGACACTGACAGATGAGTAAGGGATAAAGCCAGAAAATGTAGCCAGATATAGGAGTTGTGACCCCATCAAATGCCACTTAATTTGATTCAAATGACTGGAACAATAGAAACCATGTTATAGTTTACTAATGATTTATTTTTTCTCCATGCTAAACTAAACTAGGAGTTTAGCAGAATATCTTAAGTCTAAAGGGATATTTAGTTCACAAATGCCATCCAGGCAACAGCATTTTTTAAAAATTGAATCAAGTTCTTTAGCCAGATTCTCTTATGCCAAGACTTGCTTGACAGAAGGGGGAGGTTGAAATAGGGTCATTATGGAACCAGTCAGTGCTACATGATTTGCCAGCATCAGTGGGTTTGGTTCTGTCCCCAGTCGAAATTAGAAGATGTAGATGTAAGTTAGAGGAGTTCCATTGGGCCCCAGTCCCTAAGAACCATATACCAAGTGAGAACTGAAAAAGTGGATGCATGCTACTCCCCACTCGTGTCGTGCTTTCTACACTAAGATGGGGGAAGCCCTTGACCTAGCAACTGTAGCATGGAACTTGGAGGGAGGAGCACAAGTTGCAGGAGGGATGAGTTTGGAGAAGGCACCCAGAAGTCATACTGTGTGGACATGGCACGAATGCTAGTTGCAGTATTGTTATAAATAATAATAAATAATAAGAGCTGGTTTAATTTTTAGAAACATGGGCTCATCTCTTGTTATCTAGGAGCTGGCTGTTCTGGCTTCACACCAGCTGTGATCTTGTCTAGCTTGGGGAAATTCTCAGCTAAGCAACATGTCCTGCTGTAGCACAAAAAGGCCAGAGCAGAGAGAGAGAATCAGGCCCAGTATTTCTTCCTGCTAGAAAATAAATGAGATTAGGATAAAGTCAACTGACCCTTGCTCAAAGCTATTCCTAGACCAAGGGGGTTGATCAAATCGGGATTCAGTTAATAAAATAAATATCCGTACAAAAGAATAAAAATCCCACCTCTGCACTGCCAGGCCAAATGAGTGACTCTTCCTGTTCAAATCCGTATTTTCCATGGATTCATACAAATAAGTGGTTATTAGATTAGTGAAGAACCACTAAATCTACTACTTCCAGTCACGCTGACTTTTAGACCCCTCATCTGTAGTCAGATACTATGCATATTCCAGCAACACTGTTTCCATGGAGAAGTAATGACACTTTATGACAGTGTTTCTATAAATTATTTATTATATAGACTAGGTAGAAACTTTAGGAACAGTGATATATTTATCTCAACTAGTTAAATATGTGAATCAGTCTCACAGGACACAAAAAGCAACTTAGACTGGCTGCTTAGTAACTTCCCCTTCTGAGCCTTTCGCACCTGAAGGATGGTAATAGTGTGAACAATGCACTGGTCAGAATTTAATGATTGTTATTTTCAACAGCGGTGGCTGTGAAGATTTGGTCATCTTTTTGCCTTGTTATGGGAGATGGCAATCTCTTTATAGCAAGAAGCTAAAACCAACTTTTACGATGATGCCTCATTCTTGCCCCCCATAAGCTTAGCTTAGAGAATTGATTTGGCCTAAATATTGCCTGACTTACTCTAATGGCAAAGGACAATGAAGCACAGCAAAGAAAGTAGCCAAGAGTGGTTGGGGAAGGTGGCTTTAAGATGCTCTTGCATCAAGCAGATCCTGTGCTGATTCCAGGATTAAATGACCCCTTCCTGTCCCTAATCCATCCCCTTCTACTTCCAACATCTCTAGAATACCATCTAAACTGGGACCTGCTGAATGGCTGTCTACACTGGAACAGGGTCATCATAAGGTCAGAAAATTCTACCCTCGCCCTTTGTAGCTGCTTTAATTTATCAACTCATCAAAGATGAGTGAATTGGTTGGAGGCACAAAGTTAGGCTTTTGCTATAGAACTAAGGAACTAGGGCTCACTTATGATTATTGGATCTATTAGTTTGTTTACAAATATGTTGCTGAGACACTAAAAGTGTGAAGCTGTACACATTCTTATGGCAGGTGGCACTGTTACACATAATCTTCCAAGCTCTCTTTCATAATGCATAAATAAGTTGTAGAAGACATGCTGTGTTTTTTTGGCTATCTGAGGTTCTGGTGAAGACAATGTTCCTTGAAGAGGTAGTTGTGTGAACAGCACAAGAACTTTTTCTCTGCCTTGGTTGCTGAGTAAAATCAATCCTTAAGGCAGAGTCACTTTCTTGGAACTGAACATTGGTGTTGGGCAGAACTTCCTGAAAGAGCAGATTGCTCTGCATGCTGTTTCACCACCTCTGTGACAGGACTGGCACTGTGTAAACAAATAGTTTACACTTACACTATACCCAGACTCTGGCTCATGGACTTCTCCTGTTGGAATCCAATCTGCAAGACACTAGACATCTACAGAGAGACAACATTGCTGACAGAGAGTGGGCAACAATATTAATGAATGATACGAACCAGTTGTTCACCCTCCGTGCTGGTTTATTACATTACCTGAAATTCAGTAGCTCAGTATTAACAGTATTTAGATAATCCCTAAATTTAACTCATTCCCTTCAGGCCTAAAGTAACCTTAGAGGGAACGTTCCAGAGGGGAAGCTGTGTTCATCTGTATACAGCAAAAACAACGAGATTTGTTAATAAATTAAATTTGTTAGTCTTTAAAGTGCTACAGGACTCTTGTTGTTTTTTGTTAGAAGGACCGTGTGAGGGAACAAGACAATTTGGAGTACATGTTAGACAGCAGATTTCTGTGTTCTTCACACTGGACTCCATGGAGCTGGTTTAAAGACGTCTTATGTAGCAATAATACAAGAAACCTACAAGAGTATATCCTGTGAGGCATGAGTTTGAGCAATTGGCATAAGACTTTGAGGCTTATTAATTTTGGCACTAATAGATAGCCTGACAGTCTCCCTGAGTTTTGGGGAACTGGGAAAGGCATTTTTTAACAGGAAAGTTTGTACAAAATGGTACCAGGTAACCACAGGAATACTGACTTGGTATCTTGCATATCTTAGGATAAAATGTTCTTAACTGTGAATTTGCCTTGGCAACGAATTGCCATATATAGTAATAAAATAAAATGTTTCCTATACTAACCTATAGGATAGGGGCACCCCAACATTAGCAAGCTAGAAGTACAAATAAGGTGGTGGGGAGAAACCTCTACTAAATATGTATTAAGCATAGTGGGGTCAGTGTAACAGACAAAAATTTTATCCCAGCCTGTGTGCTAGGATACAGAGAGAGAAATAGCTCTTGGGAAGTACCAGGATGATTGGCGATGGCGATGATAAGGAAGATAATGACTAACATTTCTGCAACAGCTGGTGAGAGTATATGGATGTTCAGATGTACAGTCTGTTTTATCTGTACCTACCTTGCTGGCTTAGTGTTGGTGACTTTCTGAACTGTATTCATAAAACTATTACAAATGCAGAAGGGATTTCCTAAGTGAGAGTGTTACAACTATACATGTTGGGGTCCCCAAGTGAACAGTAATTTTAACAATACTGGGCCTGATCTTGGGACAACCTATCAAAACTCACAGTGTTAAGTGGGAATTCTTAAGTAATCAGTATACCTAATACATAAGCCATAGAGCAGACAACACCACTTTGGTTTCCATCTCAGGTGAACACTGACAATTAATAAATGGTGTTAAATGTGCTAATTTTCTTAGACATGGATCCATGACTAGTGTGATCTATGAACATGAAGTTATGGCCATTGGCTAGAAGGCGATGATCAACGTGAGAACTCAGATTTCAGCTACAACTTATCATACGGCTCACTTATTTGTTTCACTCAAGCAAATGTGTATTTGATTGGGATCTATTTTCACTTTGTTTCTTCACAGAACAATGGTGGAGGAAGCCTGTCCCCCATTTAAAAAAATCACAGAGGGCTAGTTGCAGCCACCTTTAATCATGCTGAATAATTCCTTACTTTCTGAGTTGTGGGACCAATTGCAGAGTAAGCTCCTATACAGTGTGGGTAGCAGTTTTGAGCAGTAATCACCTGTAAGCAGCTAACCCAACGGGGTTCTATCTGACTTTGCTCTTTCAAACCAGGGTAAAACTACACTAGTGCAAATTGCAGTGTATTATAACTGTGCACTATGTCTAGACAAGTGGTTTGCACCAACACAGGTTTAGCTACTGCATTGGCTAAAATCCCCAGTGTAGCAAAGACTTTAGATAAAAAGGTGATAGGTGCTGTCTGAACACTATAGCTAGGTGGGCTACAGGTTTCAGCTCAAAGTGACCTAGGCATCTAAATGGTAGTGAATGCATCTTAGAAGATATGGGTATCAAAAGGTTAGGATCCTCATCTACTTGCAATGTTTGATTCTCTCAGGTTTCTCAAATTCTTCAAGCCAGAAGAGGAAAAAGCCTTTATTAAAAAAAGTGAAAAATGGTGACACATGCATAAGGTTACATAACACTGTTTGATATCCTTAACTTAATTTAACACAGTGCATATGTCATATTGCTTTAGAGAGTTAAAGAAATGGGCTGTGTGTTTCCCTGAGGGCTCTGCATCTAGCGGAACATGGCATAGATAACATTAGTAATCTAATATGATGCAGGAGCTAAGATTTGAAAGGGAGTTTGCATAGCCTTTTTGGATAAGACAGCTGCTACCAGCTTGCACACAATACGGTGGCTTCTTCAAATAGTGCTGTGAAAGTTGAGTAAGGCTTAGTAGGATTGTTAGATGCTGCCCTACTTGTAAAGGAGCTTTTAATATTTTACTCTTCCTTTTTGTGAGTTGCATTATCTGCTGCTTATGGGCTGGTTCTGCAGGAAAAGCCAGTGAAGGAGGCTGAAGGTGAACCAGTCTCCATGAGGATTCCAGTAAGCATTTTGTCCCTATTCAATCTCAGTGCTATGACGCTTACCCTGGAATCCACAAGCAATCCGGGCCACCTGCACAAAAGTCCTCTACTGCATCTCTAGGCCCCAGTATGTCTCTGGTTCCTGAAAGTGCAGCAACATTGGAGCACACTACCAGGAATTCCCCTGGTGAATGCTTCCCAAATATCATTTGCAGGTGCAAGAAAGATAAGACAATTCAGCCCCAGTCTGTTATCCCTTGTTAACCAAGTTTATAAGTCTGGAAGGAAGAATGATATATATTGGTGGGTCCCCACCCCATACAATGAGGCATCTATCCATTCCTAATCATTATCCCTGCCAAATATTCTGGCTCCAGGAAGGCCCAATCAGCAGCATTCTAGGAAACTGGGATGGTTCACCCTCCTCCATTTGCATGAGAAAATCTCTTCCGCATTCCCCACTATCCTCCTCCACAGTTGTTCTGCTCAATGCTACCCTTATCTTCATGCCTTTATTTCTGTCATGATTTTCCCTAAATTGGATCTTCCCCAAGTGCCTAATGTCTCCTTTTCAAAATAAGATCTGTAGGATCAATTCCAAAGTACATGAACTTGGGCAAGTCAGTTAACTTCTCTGTATCACAAATTAACAATATGTAAAATGGGTATAATACAGGGAAGTTGAGTCTTTACTATTTGCAAATAGTAAGTGAGACCTTTGGACAAAGGGTGCTATTTCAAGGGAATACTTCTACTCAGTCTTGCATCTCTGTCCCCATTTTAAGGGGACTATTAATGGCAGTAAATAATGGGAATAAGTGTAATTCTTTAAGCAGTCAGGACCTAAATTTTGTTGATTATGTTATATAACATTTTTCACAAACTTGCACCAAAATGTGTATATAATCTTTATTTCTAAAATACCCACTGTGAATGTTTTCAGTAAGCAGAGATATAAAAAACAGATCACAGCTTGGAAATATGTCAAAGCAATTCGTTTCACTTTTCTCTGCTTGAAGGGTCATGAAATCAGTTTTGAAACAAGTACGGGGCAGCCAGAGGGGTAAATATTTTTTGCTGCTTTTTGACCAGAAAGTTTAGCAGTAAGTCAGAAGTGGAAATCAGTTATGTGATCTTACAAACCAGTGTCTAACTGAGGGTTAGGATGAAACTTGCCATAGGCAGGTAATTCCATATGTACCTGTTGCAGAACCTCATGTACTTCGTCTAAGTTATCTGCATTTTTGTCAGCCCCAAGTATTTGAAAGTCATGAGTCAGCCCTCGACCTTGGCAAAAAAATCTTGAGATTTCTTTAAATGAAACATTTGTATATAAAAAATACATTTGCCCTCTGGTTTCTGAGCTTTTTGAGGGCTGGTCAAAATTTTTTCCATAAACCCTTTTTTTGGGGGGGGGAAGGTGAGAGGGGAATAGAAAATAAGGTTTTTTACTGCATGGACAATTCTGTATAAAATGTTTTGTTGGTTTTCATTTTTATGAAAAGTTGTGCATGGAGTGTGCAGGGGAACACAACATTAAAACCTATTCTAGACATAGGGTGCACTTGGATAACACTTTTGGGCTTTTTTCCACAACCATAAGGACTAGAAAATTGCTCTTTTTTCAAAGAGCGCTGAATTTTTTTTTTTTACTTAATCATTTGTCTCCAGGACCAGGGGCTGTAAGAAAAGCACCAAATATTGCAAGAGTTGCCCACAGTTCATCTGGTTCTGGCCCATATCTGACAAGTTACTGGACTAGATGCTCTGATTTTAGCATGGGAAGTCCTAAACTCTATACTAGAGAATCTCTTCCACATCATAAAATCACCTCCCATTTTAATATAACAAGGGACTGGAAGGCCAATGTCAGCTGCAGATCTGGACTGAGGTGCATAGGCAGAGCTGTGTGTATGATGCTCTGAGGTGCATCAGCAGAACTGCATGAAGATAATTACCCAAAGTATGCTGACACCAGATTTTGGCACCAGTCCAAGCTATCAACCTCATTTTCATGACCACTAACATTTTATTTTTCAGGGTATTTAAAGTGGTTCAGTACAAAGAATTTTCCAAATCACTGTTTACAGAATATTTAATAGCTTCCAATTCCAGCTGTAATTACCTCCATTTGGTAAATATTTCCATCATGTTATTAAATTGTCCTAGTGCTCAGATGCAGCAGTGCAATCATCTTCCAAGCATTGCTTTGAGACACTGGGATGCCGTCTTCCATTGATAAAGCAGAAGACTGGCCAGTCACAGCTTAATTGCTTATTAGTAGTTATGCAGACTAACCTTCCTATGTAAGGAATATTGGCTATATGGTTTCTATCATTCTTAACACTTGCCTACTGAGAATAATTTAATCTAAAATTTGTCTTACAACTCCTGTATTTCACTGCAAAACGGTGTCCACTATTTGAATTAATAATGGGATTGCCAATGGGAGTTTTGCTTCAGTGTGAACTGGATCGTGCTCTTTAGATCTATGCCCACCACACTCACAAGAAGGCAGGGCAGGAAGTGAGGGGGGCTAATGCTCCATCTGTGATGGGGGAACACCACTTTAGGCAACATTGGACAGCTGCAGTCAGGGCATTCCAACTGCACAGCTCCAGTAGAGCCATATCGCCAGATGGTGGACTCAGAGATGCAAGGGATCCTAGAGCTGTTATGGGTGCACAAAGCTTCCACTCAAAGCCCTGTCTTCTCCAGAATTTCTGGGCTGGACCCTCTTTTCATTTGAAGGGAGCAAACCATGCAGAAAAAGCAGTTTCCTGCTTTCCCTCAGCATATGAAGAATATAATACTGAAGAGGGAGGAGAACTTTATACATGTTTCATTGTATTGTAATATCATACAGACATTGCCATGAATGAGAATGATGTGGGTTTGGGTTATGACTACAGGGCTTAGGCCACTTCTTCCATTTATAATAGGTACTAACTGTGCAATTAAAGGTGCAGTTCTCTGAATCTGCAGCAGACTACCTGTGTCACCTTAAAGAAGTCACTCCAGGCCATGATTCAGCAAGGGGCTTAAGATCAAGTCTAACTTTAAGCAAGTAGGTAGCCTGATTAACCTCAAGTTTGTGCCTCCGTTCCTTGTCTATAATAGGGAGATATTTCCATTTCCTTTGCCTTGCCTCCTTAAATTGTTAGCACCTTCAGAAAGACCATACTTTGCACAGAAGGGGCTTTGTCTTCAGTTGGGGCCTCTAGGCACATTTTCTATTATTAATATAAAGATGCAGTATAAGGAGAGAATCCAAATATTTTCATAGAAGCAAAATGCTGTTCTGTTATGCTGCCTACTGGCATGATTTTAATGCAACTCTCTCAATTTTTAGGATTTTCTTAAAGCCTCATCTGCTGAAATCATGATATTGCATGAGACTCTCAGCTGCCTTTTTTTTTTTTTAAAGTAAGTTTCTAGCCCTTGTGGTTGCAGAGGAAAAACTAAATGCATGAGGTGAGTGCATTGTAATGGATCAAAAGCAAGATGTTAGAAAGAGAACTCAAGTTACAACTACTTAAAACATTACGTGATATTTAAGCCAATCTCATGATTTCTGCTGTCCTAACTCAGATTTCTTAATGTTTTGGATTGGTGATACTGCTTTGTCCAGATCTCAGGTGTGACATTTAGAGTTATTTCTAGTTCATCCAGTAGTTTTGCAGTTCCCTCTACTCCTATATGATATTACAATACAATAAAAGATGTATAAAGTTCTCCTCCCTCTTCATTATTAAATTATTCATATGCTGATGGAGTCAATAGGTAATAAACTGTTTAATTTTAATTAAACAAGCATCTGAAGAGAAGCCAGGGGCTCCATGTCAAATTAAACTATTGCCTGTGTAAACACTTTCCCATAAATCAGATTCTCTTGTATACCTAACAGTTGTTAATTGAATACCTAAATTTTGTCTCAAAAGTTTCCTTGGGGAAACATGATAAATGGACTTGGAAGCACTGACTTTTGCAGCATGTTTTAATTTAACAAAGTTCAAGTTTTAATATAGCATTTTATCAGGTATGCAGAAAGTTTTGAGAGTTTAGGGTTGAGTTGAGGCTTTGCATGGGTAAAGAAATAAAATATGATAACATGGGAAGCTATGAATCTCTTCAGGTAAGTCAGGTTGGGTAAATAGTTGTCAAATTAGTATCATGATTTCCAAATATTTCAAATCTAGACAATGGCTGGCCAAGTAAAACTAAAGCTAACTTTATATATAGGCTTCATCCAGGGCCTACTGGGAAGACTCCCATTGACTTCAGTAAGATTTACATCATACCTTTTGTTTATATCTAGCACAGTGGGGTCCAGATCTCATTTGGGAACTTTAGATGTTATTTCAATGAAATAATAATAACATTTCCCCCTAAGACAATTGCTGTCTGATACAAAGCATGTCTTTTGGAAGTGTCTTCCTTCAGGGCATGGGGATCAGATGAAAACATATCAGCCTTAGTCTCCTCTCAGTTAAATCAGTGTAAACCAGGAGTCTGTGTACTGAGTAAAACTGAGTCTCACAGATCTAAAATTGATGAGAGAAGAGACTTGAGGCCAGTGTTTCAATATGAAATGGGTATAACATAAGGTTCTATTTCCACAATAGTCCCTACATATGCTCTTCTTAGCTCTTCTCTGGTATCACTCCTTTCCAACAACTTACTGTAGAAAATAATCTGCTTGCAGTAATGCACATGCATTTTATTACAAGACTTGCATTTAAAATGTAATAAAATCTCCCACTTAACCCTACTTCCTAAACTTCTGTTAGGAGAGTATATGGATCTGATTAATTATTTAATTCTGGATCAAATAATAAAATCTGAGGTTTATTCTCCTGATTCAGTTTGGATTACAGCTCAAGATAACATATCTCATGAGAACATCTGATTTCATCTTTCTGGAACCAAAATCTCATAAGGACAACTCTTGAGACTTCAGTGCTACCAAATACGAAATTTTGTTCCCTCTCTAGTTAGGAACTCAGGTTGATTTCTTTAACAGTCTCTAGCATTTTTGTTAATTTCTGTGGCAAATTTGTTTGCAACTTTAGGAGGTCAAACACCCTTCATATGTTGTCAAATCTTATAGAACGACAAAATGGCAACTTTGTACCAAGCATGTAAATATGAAGTCTACAATTCATTATTTCATAAAGTGTCTGAGAAACTAATAATGTTCATTTTTGAAATGTCAAACTACCATTTTGCTCAAACATATCTTGGCTTGGAAAAAGAGGTCAAGGGAAAGATGGGTCACTTTTTAAGACAAATTTACAGAAAGATTTTTTTCTGTGAAATGGGCCCATTTTTAAGCGTTCTCTGGACTTGTAATGATCTTTCATGTTTCTATCAGGAAGCGCCTAGCTGGTCTAACAATCAGAGTGGCTGAATTATAATCTCAGAATGCTTTTCAATTCCTGGCATAAGCAACTATCATGTAGATCGCATTACATTGGCTTATTCAAATACACAATATTGTGTTACCTTTATAACATCATCTACATAGAAGACTAGTAAACAATTGATATCCATGTAACAGTAATAGTAGAGTTACTGAATACTCACAGAGAAAGCTACTGTTCTGTGTTCTTTAACGGTGCTCCATGTTTGCACTTAAGAGTCTTGTATGACAACAAGAATGAATAAATCTTCTGCTTTTTCACAATTTACTGACATGTTTGATAGTAGAAACTCTTCCCCATCCAAACCATACAAGACTTGACATTTACATTAAGTACCTTAACTCCAGTATTGTTCAAGCATGGAGGAATCTGTCTGTGTCACTGTTAGTCAGAAAATTCACTGTGTTCCCCAAAGCCCTCAAATTCAAAATACTCTCCAGGCTTTAACTCACTCTTCTGTTTGATTCTGGAGAATCATCAATTAAATATTGTTGTGCCAGATAGTGGAGCCCTTACACATGTCAGTGAACATTTGTTTATGTGATTAATCTCATTTACTCAGGCAAATAATCCCATTAAAGTCAGTACTCTCCAAGATGAGCAAGCCTATTGATCCTATAACATAAAGAAAAATATGTGGGGTAAGATTTTCAGCTGGTGTAAATGGGTATAGCTCCTAAATTTGACCAGCATTTAGGTTCAAGGAAATTTAACCTATAATTTACTAAATCAATTAATACCTGTTTTTTGCTCCTTGCAGGCAATAAGGTCTAAATAAACAGGTCTTTCTTTTTGTTTTTTTTCTAATGGAAATGAAGCACAAATGCATTTCAGAACTTTAAAAAACATCTAATAGTTAAAATGACAGCTGAGAAAACCTCCAACTGTCTGAGTTAGAAATTAGAATCAGATCATAGCATCCCAGCTCTTCTTTGTATGCATATTGCTGAAGGGCAAAGGAGTCACTGGTGTGCACAATTAAACTCAGTAATTGTTTCTGCAGTGATTCAGATAGCCAATGGGCACTGCCTTGCTGTAAGCTAAAGTAAACCGTCAACGCACAATTTTGTCTCTAACTCCCCATCATACAGAAATGGCAAATAAGACCTATGTGCCCATTTTTAGTGGGTAGTAGAGACAGGTAGAAGTAATTCTTTGATGGAAATAATGTGCCTGGTGCATAGAGCCCATGTGGCACAGAAGAAAGTACATTTATGCCCATACCTGTTTGTGGACAGTGCACAGGTCTGAAGAATGGTGTCTCCAGACACTGCTTCCTGCATCCACCCAGGAGTCAATCAGAGTCTCAGCATCATTGTATGGCTTCCACGGAGTATCTTTTTTGGGAGGTGGCCTACCAGAGGTGGGGAGGAGCTGAGGAACTGGGTTCTTGGAGATCATGCTCACCTCTGAACTCAGCCATCTTTCCATTAGTAAATGTTGTTGTACAAGTGACTGGTGCTCAGAGTAGTATTGGTGTACACTCTGAGCGTTGGAGGTGGGAGCAGCAGTAGTGTGGCTTATCAGTGCTAGAGGGAGCAGGAGTCCATCAAGCAGCATGCAGAGGCCACCTTTCCGGATGGATGCAAACAAACTTATTTGCAAAGGATAGGCTCAGGCTCAACATCTCCCCATACAATGTCCTCAGGGCCAGCTGGAGTATCACTTCTTGGAGTGACCCTTGTCGTGCTATAGGGGTGCTTTTTCTTTCCATGGGCTTTTCTCTTAGATAGGATCACATAGACTACAACCACTAACGGGTCCTAGCTAAGCTTACCTAACTCACCAATTTAATGGGTGGTGTTTGTTTTGAGAAGGTGGTTGATCAACTAAATGTCTTAAAATTCAACTTGCTTTTAACATGGGTTGTGGTAGGGAGTGTTTCCTAGAATCACTCTGTTTCTGACCACAGATGCGTAATGTGTCTTGTATGGTAAGATATGCCTCTTGTCTAACGCGGTTTGGACAAGTTCCTGTACCATTTGATGTTTTCCCATTTAGAAATTATAGCATTTCCCATTTTCTCCATTTAGAAATTATAGCATAGGATGAAAACTGCTACCAAACTAACACATAGTATACACCGTGGACCTGCACCATACACATAGTATACACCTGCAGGACAAAGGTGGCTGTTGTTCAGTAGAACTCAGTCTGCTGGTCAGAGGGAATTTTAAAGGGGTAGGCTTGGATCCACCTGTGGATATGCAGAGCAAAACTGCAGATGCCCACTCTTAAATATTTTTGCTTTTTCAGTTATTTCCAAAAACAATCAAGAAATTCTGGAAAAGCCTCCCCAGTTTTATTTTGTGTGTTACATTTTAAAGACAGCTGGCAGCAGGAAAAGGTAAGTCATATTTAAAAAACTCATTAACCAAGATTCGTAACAATTTTGTACAACTCATAGGTTTTTGTTAATGAGCATGAGTAATGCAGAATGAAAGTTGTTCCCAAAGGGCCCTAATCAGCTAGAATATTGAACTGGAGAGCAGAATGTAAATTGTATTTTTTGTGGTTTTAATTAACATCATATGGCTATTACTTTTTCTGGAACACATCTTTCTGTATAAAGAAGGAATATAGAAAACCACCATTATGTAAGTACCTGAAGGGATCTGACCAAATGCATTCAGTTTGAACGAGTCCTTCCAAGATATGTATATTACTACTCTGTGTACATGGTAAGCAACTGCCTTAAAGAAAATGCTTCTACAGGTTTGAAGGCTATAACTCTTTTCTATTTCAATCACTTCTGCAGAGGTTTTGTGTTTCGATCACTTCTACAGAGGGTTTGCGTTTCGATCACTTCTACAGAGGGTTTGCGTTTTATAAAAAGACATTATGAATCAGGTGAATTGAGTATTTTCTTTTATTTAAATGACCCACTGTGCTGGTCTCTGAAGACTTGACTTTTAGAATTGGTGTAATTTTGCATCTATATATGCATAACTATGTCTGTAATTAAATGTGAAGATAAATGCCATAAGATTAAGGCCATAACTGATACATTTTGAAGTCAATGGAAAGAATTTCATTGCTGTTGATGGACAGAGTACCTCCAATTGCCTTTATGCGTCTGCACATCAGATAGCTAGAGGTGCATGTGCTAGCATTTGCACACCAAACTAAAAGTGCAAAACTATCCATAGTGTTCTTAGTGGGTGGAGAGCTACATGAGAAAAAATGAAGGGCAGGTGGAGACTACTCAGTAAATCAGGCCTTTAGAATTTGATGCAAGGCTTAAATAAAGTTGACAACTAAATTTGGGTGAAAGAAGGGTGGAGGTA
Organism: Mesoclemmys tuberculata; assembly: GCA_007922155.1. Classification (NCBI taxonomy): domain Eukaryota; kingdom Metazoa; phylum Chordata; order Testudines; family Chelidae; genus Mesoclemmys; species Mesoclemmys tuberculata. Next base: position 317,536 of record ML677027.1, read on the forward strand.
TGGGGGGCTGCAGTATCTAAAAATTCAGGAACATGTTAACTGCAAATTGTTACCAACCGATAACTATTTGTGGTTTAGTTGACATCTTCATTCCAGTTCCCAGTGGAGCTATGTCCATACTATAATATAAAGATCACAGTAACTCAGGCTTTTGTTGGCAATAGCCATATTGAGTAATTCTGGAGAAGTTCTCATTGCTGCTGCCAGTCTTGTTCCTGGCCAGTGAAGAGAATTTCACTTTCCAGTACTGCTCAGCTGGCGCTTCCATAATGACAAAATTATTTTAACACCACTCAAAGAAACTAGTAAAGACAAGGCAAACTGATCCAAAAAAGCAACTGTACTCGTTTGAGAATTATGCAGAGAACTACTTCCAGGAGTGACCTTTTTTTCTATCTACAGAGCCCTAACCAAAAGAGAAGTCAGAACAAAATTCTGATCTTAGTTACACTGGAATCATGAGGGGTGTAAGTCTGGTAAGGTATTTATACAGTCCTCAGCACCATATCACTGAAATAGGGCAGTGCCATATTACAGAGAAATACCTGAGGCACAAAAGTTAAGTGACTTGTACAAGGTTACACAGGAAGTTTGTGGCAGAGCTGGGAATTGAACCCAAGTCTCCCAGGTCAGTGCCCAGATAACAGCAGTGGAGAACAGCACTCTAGAATGGAATGCCAGTTATCAGATTCCAGGGAAACATTATCTTCAAAAGTACTGAGTTGTAGTTTCCAACTCCACTTGAAGTCAATGAGAACTAGGTGTGCTCTGAAAATCAGGCTACTAGACTGTTGAATGAATCTGCTGTATGATATAACTTCCATCACAGTTCTAAGTGCTCAAAGGACAAAGGGACCCACCCTGTGAGTTGCTGAGCATCTTCTGTGAGGTGCTGAGTTCCCTCAGTTCCTACAGATTGAGGGAGTGTAGGGGAATTTGAGGTGTGTGTGAACTGCCTATTTGGATAGAAATGAGGGTTCTAGAAGTCAAACATACTGCAGCAAGTGGGAGCAGACAAACCAAAACCAGATGAAGGGTTCAGCAGAGCTCCTCTCAACATGTGGAGCTAACAATAGCACTTGTTGCTACAGGGACCATAAGGAAGAAAAAGAATCAATGTGAACTAATTCTTCATTTTGAGATTTCAAGTAGTGTGGTAGACTTCACATTCTTGTAATGTCCCAGGTGTGGTCACTCTAAATGGAAAATGACTTTCTTCTGCTGCTGGAGTTTGTGTAGAAAAAGCCATTTGTACTTCCAGTTTGTATTACAAACAATTATTTAAACTAAAAAAATAAAATAAAATGCCTATTGATCTCATTTGACGCCAATTGCAAAAACTCTAGTGGCTTCAATGGGGCGCAGCAACAGGACATTTCCAAAGGGAATGGAAGATGTCCCAAGAGTGGTTAACTTGACTACTGTTCAGATAGCATTCATTGAAGTTTAGCTCTTTTGCTTTCTTGGAGAGGTAGAATTCTCCTTTCCTTCCCCCTCCCTCCTCAGTCCTGTCCTTGCCCTGATCATAACTGAGAGGTTTCTGTAAGGATGGGGATAATGGTGAGCCGTCACTCTTCCCACTTTCTGTATGTGTCCCAGCTAGGTTCATGTGCTTATGCACATACAGGGCATAAGGGATGAGCTTGCCCAAAATTATCTGCATTCTTCTGCCTTGAGGCTGTTTAGACAAAAGGAAAAACTTTTGGGCTAATGCTAACAACTAGTGCTGCTAATCTTAGATCATCTCACTTTGTTTTTGCTGAACCACACCATGTTTCAGCCCGCCAATGAATCAGTGACAGTCTTGGGCAGATAAAGGACAGCTAAATGAAATTTTAGCGAGTGGCTAGACAAGATGGCAGTGTGATGTCACTCTGAACTTACTCCAAAATTCCATTAGGAGAGATGTCGTGGCATTTATATTTAATATACACTCAGTGAACTGTTCTGGCAATAGTGAACTGAATCTGTGGAGGAAATTAGCACACTGACAGCTGCATGCCAACTATCCAGTATAAATGCATCTCTGTCAGGGAGAGTAGGCAACTTTGTCACCCTTTCATCAGAGGTAATTGAATGCCTACAGAGGTGGTAATTACAAATACCATCCAAACTGCACAGACTCATTTGTCTTTGTTTATCATCAGAGCAAGTGTATTGATCATTACTAAAGCATTACATCTCTCTGGAGAGGAACAGAAAAGTCAGATTAATAAGACCTGACATGCATTGTAAAATGCACTTCCATGAATGGCAGGCTTGGAACCAGCAAATGAAATTCTTTCACTAGTCACTTAACCTGGCAGTGCATCCCTAAGACATGCTTATTACCATTGCCTCATCCTGTGCAACTGTCTGCATCAAGCCATCTGTGTTAACTTTCTATATGGCTTGAGATCTAGAGTACAGACAACAAGTCCAATTTCATTGGAGTTACTCTAGCATAAAATCAGTGTGTAGAATGAAGAATCAGGCCTAAGAAGCAAAACTGTGTTACACATTTAGGGATAAACTATATAGTCTCGAGGCCTGATCCAAAGGCTACTGAAACCAAAGCCAGGGTGCTTTAAATCAGGCCCTTGGCTATCCTGGCATAAATAAGGAATAACTCAGTGGAAATCAAGGGAGTGGTTTCTGATTTCCAGTGGTATGCATGAGAACAGAATTCAGTCCTTGGGCACCGTTCTGCCACTATGTCATGCACACCTGCAAGTGATGTCTCTATGTAGCATCAAGCTCCACAATGGCTTAACACTCTGCATGGCATTCTGTCCAGCCTTTGGATTCTACAGCCACTTACAGATGGTTATAGTTGCGTGTATGTGTTCTCAGGCTGCATCATTCATCGGTTTTAAATTACATGAAGAGTAGGCTGGGGACGCCTGTTGCTTGTATTTTCTTTATTTTAACTATTGATAGAGGGGTGCTGCAGAATACACACAGGGGATCCAATTCATCCCATATGAAATTCTGTTGACTTCTGGAATGTTACTGCAAGGAGGAATGTCTCCATCTCAATTCCAATGAGGCCTTGTGAATACCATATAGAGAAGAATTAATTTACAGTATCTTAAAAGGCTCATATAAGCATTCAGATATTTAGGTATCAGAGGCATATTCAAAAATGCTTAGGACCTGATCTCACATACACAGGGAGTTGTGTAAATTTATTCGTGTAAATAGCCACACTAAAATAGATGATTCAACTTTCAGCTTCTTTGTATTGTATCTGGAGTGTACATGAAGCCAATGGGACAATTCATATGAATAAAATTTCCCACTTGTTATCCAAAACAATCATGATTACAGATTTCTCATGAACTTTCCAGTATTTTTCCTTGCTTGGCTTTCACCAAGGTAGAAACACTGGGCTAGATTGTGTACATCAATACCCTGGTTTACATCAATCCCTGGGAATTCCCTGGTGGTTTTTGGCTCAATATCTTCATTTCCTCTTCCCTACAAAACTATGAAGTGCAGAACTCCAGAAGTTAATTTTTACCAGGTTTCAGGATATTCTTTTTTAGAGCTAGAATTGTTGGGGTGTGTGTTAGCAAGAAGCATAGACCAAGCCTTGTATGCAGAGCAACTGGTGATGTAGCACGCCAGGTTTTCTAGGACAAAGGATCACAGAACTTTCAGAAATTATGCAATATCTAGACATTTGTTAAGATTTTTCTCTTGTATTTACCACTTCTGTGAAAACTGAGGGGCAAAATTTAATGGACTACTGCTCGTCCTTAGGTGCACTTTACACTTAACATAGCAGGTGCCTGGTGAGAGTTCAGAATCTTTCAGAAGCTGGTCATATAATTTTAACGGTTGTAAGGGTGACTATCTGATGGTCAATTGTAGCTTGAAAAGTCCTAAAATGCATCCTCCCCCTCCAACTGCCATCAGAAGAAAGTCCTGATCAAATATACCTTTATAGCACCTGAAAACCCAGTTCACTGAGCAGTTTCTAATAATCTAGGCCCTGATTCTCCACAACTGAAGTTTGTCCATCAACTTCAATAGACATGGGATGAGATCCCTGGAAAGGGCACTGCAAGTATTGTGTTTGCACACATGTGCTTCTGATTTGGTAAATATATTTACCTTATGTGAAAAACAGGTGGATCCGTAAGAACTAAGTACGATCACCTGGCAATGAAACGATCAAGATTTGATCTTCAGTCTTTTAGAAAACTATTAACGTAGTAGCTGGATTGCAGGATTCCTTACCAATAATTCTGAGACAATAAATCATTAATTTAGTAGAAGCTTTAAATCTTCAGTTTTCATAGAGCAAAAAAAAAAAAAATCTACTCTTTTCAGGGGGGAGAAGAATCTAGGCTATGTACCAGTTTTCAGGTGGAATTCTTCAATTTCCACAAAGTTAGTGAAATACTCAAAATTGGCTTTATATTGGAAAGGGATATTCAGTTTTAATGATGGAATAGCTTTCAAACCTCCATAATGAGAGCCTTTAATCACTTGGTTTTAGCCTCAAATTAGATTTTCAGGCATGCCAATTAATAGAACTTTGTTTTCTAAAGATATAATCTTTCCTGTTTTGGAGGCTTGACAGATCTAATGCTTTAAAATTATGGAATCTGACATGCCTCCTTAAGAAGAATGTTTAATGTTTCAGATTATTCTCTCCTTTATGTTCTCTATCATATAGTGATTTAACTGAATGAGAGGAAAAAATGGCTTTTACTTTAATTCACCATTTTAAAAAAACGACTTTTACCTCTGATAGAAATTTTAAGGCACTTGGAAGAGAAGAAGGTGATCAGGAACAATCAACATGGATTCACCAAGGGCAAGTCATGCCTGACCAACCTGATTGCTTTCTATGAAGAGGTGACTGGTTCTGTGAATGTGGGGAAAGTAGTGGACGTGATATACCTTGACTTTAGCAAAGCTTTTGATACAGTCTCCCACAGTATTCTTATCAGCAAGTTAAAGAAGTATGGGTTGGATGAATGGACTATAAAATGGATAGAGAACTGGCTAGATCATAGGGCTCAATGAGTAGTGATCAATGACTCCATGTCTAGCTGGTATCCAGTCACAAGCGGGGTGCCCCAAGGGGCAGTCCTGCAGCCAGTTTTGTTCAAAATCTTCATTAATGATCTGGAGGATGGGGTAGATTGCACCCTCAGCAAGTTTGCATATGACACTAAGCTATGGGGAGTGGTAGATACCCTGGAAGGTAGGGATAGGTTACAGAAGGACCTAAACAAATTGGAGGATTGGGCCAAAAGAAATCTGATGAGGTTCAACAAGGACAAGTGCAGAGTCCTGCACTTAGGATGGAAGAATCCCAAGCACAGCTACAGACTGGGGACCAACAAGCTAGGCAGCAGTTCTGCAGAAAAGGACTTGGGGGTTACAGTGGATAAGAAGCTGGATATGAGTCAGCAATGTGCCCTGGTTGCCAAGAAGGCTAATAGCATATTGGGCTGCATTAGTAGGAACATTGCCAGCAGATCATGGGAAGTGATTATTCCCCTTTATTCGGCATTGGTGAGGCCACATTTGGAGTATTGTGTCCAGTTTTGGGCCCCCCACTAAAAAAAGGATGTGGACAAGTTGGAGAGAGTTCAGCAGAGGGCAACAAAAATGATTAGGGGGCTAGAGCACAAGACTTATGAGGAGAAGTTGAGGGAACTAGGCATGTTTAGTCTGCAAAAGAGAAGAATGAGGGGGGGATTTGATATCAGCCTTTAATTACCTGAAAAGGAGTTTCAGGGGTGATGGAGCTAGGCTGTTCTCAGTAGTGGCAGATGACAGAACAAGGAGCAATGGTCTCAAGTTGCAGTGGGGGAGGAATAGTTTGGACATTAGGAAAAAAGTTTTTCACTAGGAGGGTGGTGAAGCACTGGAATGGGTTACCTAGGGAGGTGGTGGAATCTCCATCTTTAGAGATTTTTAAGATACGGCTTGACAAAACCGTCTCTGGGATTATTTAGCTGAGGTTAGTCTTGCTTTGAGCAGGGGGTTGGACTAGATGAACTAATGAGGTCCCTTCTAACTCTAATATTCTATGATTCTATGAAACGCATCCTTAGAAAGATGAGACCTAATTAAAAATGTGCAATATTCTAAAAAAGGAAAGGAATGATGGAATCAATAGCAGGTGTTGAAATCAACTGTAAAGGGGTTATGGTTTTCACAACAGGTATTTAAAAAAAGATGCCTTTTCATGAAACAACATCTGAGATTGTGCTGACCCTTGACTTACAAATGGTGCATCATTCTAACCAGTTGAACGTTCTGACTAGTCAGACATTCATACCTCAGGGTGAGAGCCAAGAATCTCTGGTTGAGAAGAAATTTCTCCCATTGGCCAGTTACCCCATAATTTTCTTCTACAAAGATTCCTTTACCTTCCTTTCAAGCATCGGGCATTGGCCATTGCTGGAACAGGAGACTGGACCAGATGGGGCACTTGTTTTATTCAGTGTGGCTTTTCCTGTGGGAGCTAGATTTTTCACTTAAGCCATAGCAAGAAGGATGTGCAAGTAGCACAAATGTACTTATTGGTCACAGTGAAGACCGAGAAAGTAAATATGAGATGAGAATACTGTTATAGACATAAACAGGATTCTCTGTTCAGATCTGGCTCTTCTGCAATTTGGCAGTCTCTTCTCAGGAGAGGACCAAAGATGGAACAGCAGGGATGTTGAATACATGCAAAGCAGCCAGAAACCAGCTGCAGTTGACCAGCAGAGAATTTCCAGGTCCGAGGGGATCTCCCTCCTAGCATAGGTGTTGGATTTGGGTTTTGTGCCTGCTTATTCCCTGGTGCAGGTCTATTAAGAACCATGCCTCAGTGACATATGTTGGTTGCTAAGCAGCAGATCTAGCTCCCATCAGAGCTAGCCTGGCACTGAGTATTCCCATGCCATCTCCTACATTGAGCAGAGCTCTGGCACAGTTGAGAATCAAGCCCTTACAGCAGAGCATCCAGCATGTAACAGGTCTAGGAAAATCAATAACAGCTTTTCTTGGCCTCACTGATTCAGGTTTTAGCCTTATTATAAAGGAAACAAAGGGATCTAAAGAGAACTGGGCCCATTTAGAGAGAGCCAGGTTCTTTCACTACAACTTTAATTATCGTTTCTGGTTGATGTTTTCAGAAATCCATTAAACATTATTATCCTGTTGTGAAAAGTAATTTAAATTGGTCTTCATGGTTAAAGAAAGAATGTGCCATTTAAAATTTTAGGATATAGAAGTGCTATAGCTATTTCTAAATCTTTAGTCTGTACTTCTCTTTTTCCTGCTGAAAATGGGGAAATATTGTGGTGAGTATACTTAATCCAAAAAAATTAAATGCAAAATCTGGCTGAAAGGTGCAACTAGTTGAGTGGTAGTCGTTGGGAGTGGAGGAGTTTGCTGTGATGAAAGAAGCCATATAATACTTTTAATGCCCTAAGCCATTCAGTGTTCCATTAACATTTTGTGCTTTTACCTACCCATAGGAATGCTATAAATCATGTCAGGTTTTCAGACACTAACTTACTGTAACATGCTCTAAAGAGGACATTCTGAAGAAGCATAAAAAAGCATTTGGTGCTTTAGGTAAATAAATAAATAAAACTCAAGGGTAAAAGAAAGAAGCAAGTTCTGAGTAACCTGCCAGCTCATGTATTTGGTAAACTTTAATTTATAAATTGGAGTCCTTGGTTTTATATTAGTACGTTTCCTAGAGACACCTGTATTCAAATCTAGATTTCATCACAACTGAAATTTGGTTTTCTCAATCTAGCTCTCAGAGAGTTAATCCATATTGCCATGTTAAATGATGGATTTTGCTTTTAATTTTTTGGTATTAAGTATATCCACCATAATATTCCTATCAAAAGACAGGTGCATTGATACATCCACTTGTCTGGTGCTTCAACAAGCCAGAGACTGAATGGGAAAGACCTTAAAAGCATTCTGAGTTTTCTTCAAGGCTTGAGCTAATTTCTCTTATTAGAACTGTTTCACCTGTTCCAAGTTTATAACTTCCCTGCACTGAATGAAAGCAGGTGATATAAATAGTCATACTTTTCTTGGCCAACAATTTAAAGTTATGTGTGGGTGTCACATCTGACAAGTCAGGTTTTAAATCTCAACTCAACCGATCATGTGAAGGAGTTTTTATTTTTTATTATGGATCATTATAGCAGTGAATGAGTCCCTTATTACAAAGAAGTACAATGAACACGACAGGACGAATTCAAACTATATTATAGCTGTGTAATAAAGTTGGAGTTTTTTCTACTGAAAATGTTGATTTAAAAAACAAACACACTCAACTTTTTGGCTCAAAACAAACAAAAAATCCAGTTTTGGTTTGGGGAATTTTATTTCTGCCAAAGTCAGTTTTCTGCAGGAAGCAGACACTTTCCAAAAAAACTTTTTAAATTAAAAAGCAGTCTTCTGTTAAAGCGGCTTTGATAGAAAACTCATGACCAGTCCTATTGTTTAACGTAGAATGTCAGTTTTGTCTTCTGTTTAGAGCCCATCTTTCGGATGTGATGTGAAATTAAAATCCTGATCTTTAGATGTTAAAGATCCTATGACACTTGTTGAAAAAGTATGTACCCTAAAATTTCAAGTTTTTAATTCCTATATATTTTTACAACTCTTCATTCCAGCTGCAGTTTCAGGTGAAAGTGATATGGTATTCACTTCCTGCTCTAAACCAATACCATTGTGTAGTACTGATGTACCCAATTAAATGAGTATCACATGCCACCCCACAGGGACTGCATTTTAACAATGGATAAAATGATTTATATGTATAGGGATTGATTAATTAAACCTTACTTGTGCACATTCCCATTGAAGTGAATAAACTATTCAAATTCCTCTGTACCTTTCACAGTCATTCGCATCAACACAGTGAGTGTAAACCACTGGCCTTCTGACTTGCTGTTGTTTTACAACCCTCTTTGCACCGCTGCAGAAGACTACGTGAGCTGAGCAATGGTTCCACTGAGCAATGGTGAGTCAGTAAAATTCAGAGGGACGAAAGATACTGCATGGCTATAGGATGTTTTCATTGCTGTTAGCATTGCTTTTCTTTATGCTTTAGAACATAATTTATTGATTTCAGTGAGTAAAAACTGAATATTTTAATTTATTTCACACTCTTTGCTCATAACCATAATATCTAAGTGACAACATTATGATTGACCTTATGACCATCATAAGAACCTCCTGTTTGGCTTTAACACATGCATATGTGGTGAGTTCTAATACATTATGTAACTCCAATGGATATACTTTACAATAATGAATATTCTACAGCTGGGTAGCACTAGCAGGACATTACGTACTAACAATGTAGAATTTGTAATAAACTAACAAACTATACAAACACAGACAAACCAAAGCTTAATCTGCAAAGGTTTACTTTGTTCAGCCTTTGACAAATAGTGGTATTCTTAATCTACAGCATCTGCATGCACAATGGCAGTTGGATATCCCACAGTAAATTACTCAGGTTATAAAACATCAATTTAGCTGTAAGGGATAAAAATGCATTTTAGAGTAACTTTTTAAAAATATATCTTCCTATTACTTTTGTTTCAGAGGTACCATTGTGGGATGTAACATTAAGCTGTCAGTTTCCACAACTGTTTGCTAGGTATGTGGCGAATTTATTAGAGATAAATAATGCAACAAATTTGCACTGAAGCTGCACTCAGTTGCTTTGGTTTTATCAATCTCCACATGAATATTGATTCACATTATAAAATGGAACATCTTCAATAAAAATCAAATATGCTTCTGATAACGTCATGGAATAAAATGCATTGAAAATCTGTTTCTTTTTTTTTCTAGCCTTCTGAAAAAGCTGTCTACGGTGGAAGATAATAAAAAGGTAGGTTCAAAACTGAAACAATGGTTATCTAATTGTAGAGATCACAGAATGTCAAGATTTTCATAATAAAGTCACAGGGAGACAGCTTCTAGATCATATACTGGTATTCTCATGTTTTTGAGATGTTATGCTAATCTATCCGTGAACAGAAACTGCCTGTAAGAATGGTCATGTGGCTAAAGTACAGGTGCTTGATTCTTCTCATATTCTGGTGCAAATGAGGAGTAAATCCACTGAAATTAATTGGGTTAGAATGGTGTGAAAGTGAGAAAATAAAGTCTTAGGCCTGGGAGTTAGGTCCCAGCTTGGCAATACTGAACTCCTGAATCCTGCTTTTAATCACTGTACCTCATGTTCTTCTTCCCCAGACTCAGATTTTAAGGTATGGAAATAGATCCTAGGTGTCTTCAAACAAGATAGCCTATCCCCACATAATATCTTCATGGAAGGTGATGTTCAACTGTGCAGAGCAGCTATGAGTCCTTTGACAGGGATTTTGTCTCTTCTGTGTTTGTACAGTGCCCGTCTCAATGGGCCCCAATCCAATTTGAGTCCTTTGGATGCTACCATACTGTAAATACTTACTAATACAACAACTACATCTCATGGCCTATGAACAATTTACTTACTACCGAAAGCCATAAAATAGGACTTAACTGATGCACAGACTGTGCATGAAAGTATCAGAATCTGGCCCAAAAGCAGAGGTGGAAAAGACTTATTTCTGATAACATCAACAAAGCAATGTCTCAACAGCTGCTCTTTATAGCAAAACAGGTCTATTGCAATGAAATAGTAGCATTTTCTCCAGTTTGCATCATTAGTTTCAATGTGATCTTCCAAAAAACTAGTAATTAGAATTGTGGCAATTAATAATGGCTTTAATCACTTTTAAAAATGCCACAGCTCTCACAGCTGCAATTTTCTAGGATAACCTTGATGCACTCCTTTATCTTTACTTTTTCCAGTTAAATATTTTCAGATTGACATGTTCACAAGTGGACTATATTTGCTTTAGTTTGCTAGGAAATATAGCTTTACATGACCTGTTCCATTATTACTTTACTAGGCATACTTAGAGTATTTTGTCTCGTGTTAGGAGCATCATAAGAAGACAAGTGGAAAAATTAAGCAGCTGTCCTCAGCCAACCCTTTAACTTCTCTGATTATATATCTGCATTTAGTTCTGTTCAGCTTGAAGGAGTTCAGGCCCTCAATTATGAACATCAGAGAGCTAGAGTAAATTGCTCTGTGAGAGCCAACTGTGATGGGATCACAAAACATGGTTTTTGGTAGTTGAAGGCAGACACATTGAAATCATATAAATACAATACCATGTTGGTAATCCATCTGCATTACTCCGTCTGTCACTTTGTGAAGCACATGAGGAGGCTGAAATGCTTTAAAACACAGGTTTTATGGCATGTCAGGTTAGATAAGGCTACTCCATTCCTTCACTCTGTCATGGAATGTTATTGGCTTTTTTAAATAGATAATACCAGTAATAATAGCACTTTACAAGAGAAAAGGTAGGTGTGAACTGACAAAGGAAAAGCATTACTGAAGAAAAATAAAACGACCAGATCCTCAGCCAGTGTAAACTGGCAGCTCCCATGAAGACAATGGAGCTATACCCATTTATAGCACTGAGCCCATGGAGTTACACTGACTCACATCAGCTGAAGTTCTTGCTCAAAATATACAGCGGTGTAATGATTTGTGGATAGCATTTCAGCCCCTAACAATAACAATAGTCACTGAGCACATTTAATAAACATCTTATTTCTACAACCCTGGCTGCCACGTCATTTATTGCTAATATAGCGAGTCAAAAGTTTTCCCCTTAAATTTTCTAATAGAAAATTTGGGTTTTTGACAAAATGAGTCTGCTGTCCTCAAATTTTCAGAGAAAATCAAACTGTATTTTTTTCCAGTTTTCAGCAGTTTGTCTGCCTGAATTTTAGATTTTGTGGCAGTTTTTGGTTTGGAAACATATTTATTTTGGGCAGTAGAGGTTTTCAGGTGCTTTTCCCCACTTCTCTTCTCTCCCGTTTTCCCCATGTTTCTTTTGTATGCTTGTGCCTTAAGAAACCTCATTAAACTGCTCAAATTTCTTTGGGCAACTGCAGCAAAGTTCTCTTCTAATATTTTATAGTAAGCCTATCAAAGCACTTCATTTTAGAATCTCAAGACCCTGGAAGTTGTTATTCAAACCCCAAACTTGGTTCCAAAACAATCAACTGCTTTATATTGATAGAGCACAATACTGGTGTGTGCCAAAGACAGTAATGAAATCCCATGTGGCAGATCTGCAGCTGAAAGCTGTCCTTGAAGTCAATGGAGCTACGACATTTAACATCAGCTGAGGATCTGCCTCTAGATATATAGTACACTTACTTGCCAATACAAGCAGATTCCCTTTGGTTTGCCTCTACAAACTCTTCCTCTGCCCCAGAAATGAAATGCCCTGTTCTTTTTATATCTTTCCTCTCCAGATAATAGTGTCTGCTGCCAGTGTGGCTCAATAAGATTTCTGATATACATAGTCTTAGTTGGTCAATGTCCTTGTCACTGTGCAAAGTTTAAAAATGCTTCATTTTCATCTCTGTGAGTATCCAAGCCTGATTTTATTCTACAATCTTACCAACAAAAGAAGCACATATTACTGCATTTACCCTTGTTTGGTGGGTTGTGTTGCCTTGTTAATGGAGCTGGACACTGGAATTGGGGCATTTAACTATTATGGTCAGTTTCGGTACTCTCTTAACGCAATCAAACTATAATTTATCTGCCAATTGTACTTTAAATTATACCATTATATGAATGCTGATGGTCTAATTTGAGATACCCTAGCAAATTTTGTGTTATTGTAAGCCAGTTATCAGATTGCTTTTCCCTTCTCATGAGTCTCTCACTGAAACAATAGGTAGAAGGTCTTCATGCTTAAAATATTCAAGGGATTTTTTTGGACCCGAGATGAATGCACCATTACAGTATTATGTGCCAAATCCTCAGATAGTGAAAATGGGTATAGTCAGTGGAGCTATGCTGACTTACACCAGCAGAGGATCTGTCTCTGCTTGTTCAAGTAACTGCATTCTCTGTGCACTCATTATAAAAGCAACAAATGTATAGTGTGGCCATGGTATAATACACAAAAATGCAGAGTAGAGTACACAAAGCGAACTGTGTGAAGAATATGTATGAGGTGTACTCAGCTAGGAAATGTAAAATGATAAAGAGAATGATGCTAGGAATTAATTTAATTGCTGTGAGGAAGTGAGCATAGTATATAAATAATCATCCTTCCTGTCTTTTTCACCAACAGAAGTTGGTCTAATAAAAGACATTACCTCACCCACCTTGTCTCTCTAATACCCTGGGGCTGACACAAGCTACAACACCGCATACAATCTTTATCCACACATGTAGGAAGTCTTTGCTCACCCAAATCTTTTTTGTATGGTATACTTTGTTCCCTAAAATTAGTAAAGAAGTTGTTATGGTCATTTAGTGATCCAAGGTGAGTTAAGGATTGTTTGTTTTTAATTAGCAGTAATGGGCTGTGGGCATATAAATGTGCTTTGTATGCACATTTCTTCTTTTATGGTTGTGCAAGGATTAATGTAATGTAATGTAAGTGACATTTAAATATTTTATGCACATGAGTTTGACAATGAAAATCTTTTAAAATACAAATTGATGTGAATTTCTATGTCAGTTAAGTGTCTCTGAATCATCCTAGTTAGTCCACGGCTCTAACACTAATTGTCTAGTTGCATACTAGCAATTAATTATCAATAATCATGTTTATGGTATTTCTTAAAGGGCTAACCAGGAATGGCCCTATATAAACATAGACTAACAAGTCTACACTGAAGAGCTTGTAATGCAGATATACGAGGCAGACAAATGGTAGGGGAAAGGATAAAAGATGAGCAGAGAGATCCATTTGATGGTAGCAAATGTCATGTTTGTTCTGTGATTGTTTTGGTTGGCTTGGCTATTTAAATCCTTTCAGTAGGGTTATGTTAGGAGGGGCATAGCAAGGCGCTCTGACCTTCCTCGGATCCTGGGCCTGAGGAAGGGTCACGATGCCCCTACTGGACAGAACCAGGCCCTGCAGGCCAAGCCACCTGGAAGCAGAGGGGCGGAGCCAGGGCCAGGGAGGGAAGTATAAAAGGCCGGCCCAGCAGCTCAGTTGGGGGAAAGCTGCTGCTGAAGGTAGACGTGTGTTCCCAGAGGCTGTGGTCTAGGCTCCGCAACCGCCCCGCTGACCGGACCCTCCAAAGCCTGCCCAGATTTCCGGGCCCAACTGACTGGAAAGGACTGCTGGATCCTAGTGACTTGACAGGGCTGCCAGGCCTGAGTGCCTGGAGAGAGCTGCTGAGCCCAAGTGACTAGAGAGGGCCACTGGACCCCAGTAGCTGGGAACTGCTATCCAAGACCACTGGGTGGGAGAAACCCCCTGAGGCCGGCCCTGAACTGGAGTAGCTGCCTGACATGGGGGACCCAAAGGAGCGGACTGAACCTTGTGGACCAGAGGCACCCCTGGGGCCTGGGACCTGGAGGAGCTACCCTCCGCTGATGACCCTGAGGAGTTTCCGGACCTTCCACTGGTTGACAGTGAGGGACTTGCTGGATGCCCGCTCGCCATCTACCCCAGCGACCCAGAGGGAGACACTTGGATGCAGGTACCCAGGGACTGGGTGGGAGGAAGTAGCCCAGGGACAGCTGACTAGAGAGTGGCTGAGTGCATGGCCAGACCAGTCCATGTGTTGTGGCTGGAAACCCGCTGACTCAGTGGGAAAACACTTTACCGCTGATAGGGCCCTGGTCTGGGACACAGTGGAGATGGGTGGGCCTGCATCCCCCTTCCCCCTTCCCTAACCACCCCAGGAGTGCTTGGCTTCCTCTGAGCATCCAGAGGCTACATTTGTTAGCTCCTGTCCTAGTTAATCTAAGAATAAGATCCTCGGCTGGTGTAGGTTGACATTGTTATATTGGTTTTGTTAGAGCTATGCCAATTTTTACACCACCTATGGACCTGTCCTTCAGATTCATGCTTCTGCTTATAGTATTAAGCATGTATTATATGCATTTTTCATAATTTAATTTCTATGTTTTGAGAACATAAAAACTGAGATTATTTGGTTTTACTGCATATTTTAGTGCTGTTTAAATATACATATACTCATGATAATGG
The DNA here is from genome assembly GCA_007922155.1 of Mesoclemmys tuberculata. Taxonomy (NCBI): domain Eukaryota; kingdom Metazoa; phylum Chordata; order Testudines; family Chelidae; genus Mesoclemmys; species Mesoclemmys tuberculata. The sequence continues at coordinate 332,613 of ML677027.1, forward strand.
CTGAGTAAAACTATGATCAATGTATCTGGCACATACTATTATAGGAGGAACTTATATTTAAGATGACAAAACCAAAGAGGAGGCTATATACTCTCATTGGTGAAGGATATAGTTAGTTTAAGAAGCAAAAAAGCATGGGGGACAAAGACTAGTCTTGTGATAAGATTCCTCATTCTCCTCCTTTACTCCCGACGAGTGACTTCGAATCTCCAGGTACAATGACAGTTCAACCTAATTCCCTAGATCACTAGATAGTTGTAGACTTTTGTGACTAATTGTTCCATAGTCAGTAAAAATGGAGAAAGTGGTGTCATCAATGGCATCCATCAAAAACTAATGTGAATAAAATTCACTTTGAAGTTTTGGTTAGTAAGCAGCAAGATTAATGTTACTCTAGCTTTGCTAAATCAGTTCTTTGAAAACAGCTTGAGTAACTCTTGAATTACAGTATATAAATAACTTAAGTATTCAGCATCATAAACATGCATGACGGTTTATAGACTGGCAAAAGCAATATACCTGCACTTTATTGACAAGCAAAATCAATCAATTAATCCAGTAAATTGCAAAAAGAGGAGGGTGTTCCTAGCAATTACTATAAATTAGCTGTTATGAAATGCAGATCATTGATAAGAAAAGCTATGGTTAGCAGGGTTAAGGACTGTAAGAAGGACCTTTTAATAAAGATATCAGGAACAAAAGAAATCCCAGCAATAGTATAGGTCTCTTATTACAAAGGGAAGGTAAAATTGTCAACGATGCAGCAAAGGCTGAAGTGTTGAATACATATTTCTGTATTTGGAAAGAAGCTGGAAGAGGCATTCACATCTTACAGTAATAATGAAATAATGTTTGTTCCAGCAGGTTTTAGGAATAGATTGTTGTGCTGCTCAAGGAGCAGTCCAGAAGGCAGACTATGATTCTCAATCACAGTGTGACTCCCACCTTACCCCTGCTCTGTGAGGGAAGCATCCTATACCAGGCCTATGCCTGGGGCAGCATACTCCTTCCAGTGCGCTGGCATAGCTATGCCAATCAACTCGTTTTGGAGCTGGGGAGGCGAGGGGAGGATGTCAAGAGGTGGAACAAAGGCTCTGCCCAGTTTCCATCCTATCTAGCCCACTTGCACCTCTCCGAGGCCTCTGTCCTCCCAATACTGCTGTGAAGTTGGTGCAAGGTAATAAAGAGTGCTCTGTCCGCTTATTCCCCTGTGCAGCCACATTCACATAATGGCACATCCTGACAGATGGTGACAAAGAAGCATAGACTCACTTTGATATCTGGGGACCAAAACTCAGATTCATAACTAACAAATAATGAAGACTTTGTTCATTTGATTAACATCAGCTGTGTGCTTATTACTTTACAACACATCACCTCTCCAGCTGAGTGGGGAGGAAAGGTACTCATGGTAATAAAAGAAATCCTAGCAACCATCATGTTCCATGTAGTAATTGGGGGGTAAGGAATCACTTTGTTTTTATCACAATTCATCCTTGCTAAAATTTCTTGATCAATTCCAGTACGATCAATCTCCCAGAATAAAATGAAAATGCATAGAAGATATTATATAGGAGCTCAGATACTGTCATGAGTACATCTAGAAAGAGATTAGATGCAGTGTAAGTAGGATACAGTACTGTTGAATTCACTACAATATCATGTTTTTGACTTAGCCTCTTCAGGTCAACACTATCTGTGTCTCTGGTGGTAAATAATTGTGACGGACTCGTATTAGTGCTAAACAGTGTTGAAATGTAAAACTTGACCAGAATTAAGTACCAGCCTGAGATAACAATGAGTTAATGAAGTCATAAGTAATTTAAAGAAGTGAAGAAAAAATAAAAAATTATTTATTTGCCACAACCCATTATAAGTGCTTGTTACAGGGGAGTAATTTGTTTATGACAGTATCTAACTCAAAATGGGTTTTGCCTTCACTGTCTCTTCTGCTGAGGTGTTTCAATTTACTTGATTTGGTTTTTGTAGTCATGTGATTTCTAGGTTTAATTTGAACCTGACATATAGACAGCCAAAGATGCTGCTAACAAGCTACAAGAAAAGGCAGCAAGAACAAATTAGAATATGATTAGTAAGTGACTTCTTTTCCAACTAATACAGTCAATGCACAAAGATATGTTGAAAATCATGGAGGAGATATTATAGGTGGTAACACCACTTCTTAATAAGCTTGCCCAACATTGCAGTACATGCAAGTAATGATACAATTGAACCATGAATATGAACTCCTAGATGCAGATAGTATGCTCCACACTGCGCACTTAAAGAGAGATTGTGAAGGAACATGAAAATTAACTCCTAAAACAAACTGACATGCAGCTTGCCATAAAATGTCCAGGACCAATAATGCAGCTTTATGAAGAAATACTCTTCAGTATAAAAATGTTTGTTTTGCTTGTAGCAGTGAACAACTAAAATAAGCATCTTCTGATGTAGCCCAGGGTAAATGCAACCTGTTTTATTTGCTGCTTGAGAAGAAACCAACCAACCAATCAACTATTAGAGGTACAAAGTTTAGTATATTTTATCTGCCTGCATTCTAAAGGAACTGATTCTATTGCTTGTTAGATAATACCAATAGAATGACAACATTTATGGTATGTACATCTTAAACATAATCCTCGCCTGGGGAGGTATTCAAATTGCAAATGCATTACTTCATAAAATAAACATATGCATGTGGCCAGCATCTTGGTGACTGTTAGTTCTGCATCTGATATCAATGTTTAATGTAATGGTGTATAAAAGCTAACTCCTTAGCTGAAAAGAGACAGGTTGCAATGCCAAGGGCTACAAGAGTAACAAACATGAAGAGAGGAGAAAATCGGTGTAGCTCCTGGTAAGAAACATTGAAAGATAATAAACAGATACATTGGAGGAGGTTGTCATTCATAGGTTTTGCTGATGGTTGAATGAGCACTGTCTGCTTTTTAGACTTGGTGTGCCTTGGCTTAATCACCAAATGAAACCCACTCAGCTTTGTTGAGTGAAAAATGAGAGCCACCTCAGATTAAATTTAAACAGTTTTTTAGCTTTTATTTTGTGCATTTTAATACAGTGCTGTTATTGTCTATAAATTACATATACATGTAAGAAAGTTAAGTGATCAAATTACATCTCCTGGGGACAGTGTGACTATCTTCATATATTTGGTTTCTGCTATATTCACTCTGTCTTTCCCATTCACTTGTAACCCCCCTTTTTTATCTCTCATTCCATAATTTTCCCTAGACTCAGTTTAGCCAGTTACCTCATCTGTGTAGCTATCTGTTTTAACCCCCTAATTAAAACCTAATTAAATCACAACTAACCTAAATTAATACATTTTGGCTTATCCTACTAAAGCTTCCTTTTTTTCCTGTCTACTTCTGTCATCCCTATTCTCTGCTGTCAACCCCACTGGCTTCTTCCAATTCTTTTCTCTTCTTGTTGGTCTCTTTTGTTGCCTTGGATTTTTTACTTGTTAGCTTGTCCTGTTAGGGAAGGAGCACTAACAATTGTCTCTTGATACTGTGCTTCACCCTGCTATTTGTGTAGGCATGGAAGCCTATACAATTATAATGCAAGTAAAAACTGTAAATAAAAGCATTAAAAACTACTTCATGGATTTTCATTTTTTATATTGTAGCTCAGTGTGAATGAAATATGTCACTGAAAGTTAGTTTATGAAATGCTGTTTTAAAAAACGTACATTGGGATTAAGTAAATTATATGTACAATGTACTCCTGGTTAAACCTACTTTAAGGTTGCAATGTCAAGCATTCAAATGTAACTAAATGTCAGAACTAAGGCTGCTTATGCACTATGAATTTGACCCCTTGAAAATTATGATAGTCTTTAAACGATCACATACTATTTTTTTCATCTCTATTCTCCCCACAATGGACCCATCATCCCAGTTGTCCCCTGTACCACAGTCCCAAGTTCCAGTCTTTCCTCCAAGACTTCTTAACTAGATGGTTCCAATCTCCCCACCCAGCTCCTCATTTGATCATAATCCTTATTTTGAGATTTTACGTGGAATTTAAGTGATGCAAAGATCTTATATTTATAATCTACACAGGAGTGAATTTCACTTACTATTACTTAACCTCTTGCATTGGCCAGTATTTAGTAATAGCCTGATGCAAATTAACACCCCCAAGGACAGCAACAGTGATGTAAATAAAGTAACATGAATTGCTGTTTGAGAGCAGCGAAATCTCTCTTTTCCCCCCCAATTTCATTAGTAATAATTCTTCTACCATTCAAATAGTTGGTTTATATCTCCCTTTCTTTAGAGATACTCTCCCCCACCCCCTTTTTTAAGCCAAATAGTGCAGTGCTAGAAGATATGCTTTAGTCAAACACAAGTTATTAGACTCAATGCAGATGTAACTAGGTGAAATTCTATGGTTTATATTATACAGGAGTTCTGAGTAGATGAGATAAAGATCTTTTCTGGCCTTAGAATCTCTCAATCTATGAAAACACTTAACCCCTCCCATTTAAGGCTGGAAATTTCAGAGACCTATGGCAATTAGGCATCCATCCAAGCATGTCAGTTGCTTGACACTGAATGGGAGTTGGTTACGTATTGAATCCTTTGAAGATATCAGCCTAAAAACGATCCTTAAAATAAATAACTATATTCATGCATACAGCTCCTTTCTTTCCAAAGTATGTCAATGACCTCTGTATATTAGATCTTATAGATATGTAACACAACAAGGTCTTGACCCTATGAGGGGCTAAAAAGTTCCAAAGTAGAGATGAATAGCCTAAACTCTCACTGAAGAATAATTCATAAACTTCAATATATAATTACATGTGAGACGCTTGCTGACACCAAAAAACATTTGCTTTTCTAATAACTTCCAAAGACCTAGAACAAAACAAGGCATTACATTGATTTTTATATTCTAGTATAATTAATGTCCAGTGTATACAACAAACTGAAGAGAATAGTGTACTCAAGCATGGCTAGATAATGCAAATACTTACAGAAGGAATCCTCAAATTAGAGAACTCAACTCTGTAGGCACTACTGTTTGCTGTCAGTCTGGCTCTCATGCAGTACTTGTTGTTCCTATTATAGAATTCTCATTAACCTTAAATTAAATTAAATTAACCCGACAGAAATTCAAGACATTCAGCTCTGCTAAATTTTTATTGTTAGGTGATTAAACTTCTATAACTGAACCCTTGAGATTCATGCAATGACATCCATAACCTTCTACAGGGATTTCTTATGTCCCCTATTAAGCATCATTCTCTATTAAAATCCATGGAAAGTGCTGTTTAACAATCAGTTATATGAGATTGCCAAATGTCAAATTCTTCATTTATAAATGAGGTATTATTTTCTTTTACTATGTGCCTATGGGTCAAAATTCAGGTCTTTCTTCAAAAGTTCCTGTAAATAATGGTTTAATTTAAATAGCTGAAGCAGAGTTGCATGCTGCTGACACATTCTACATGTATGTCAGGTACCTGATTCTGAAAATGCTGAGTTAGTAGTCAATGAGACTACTTGACCATGTAAGGTCTGTATATATGGGGGAGGTTGTGCACAAAAGAGCCCCTTCTTACGTGGGAACAAACGGTGACTCTTCTGCTCATGTTTTCTTTATGATGGGGCTGAGAGAAGCAAATGCAAAGACTAACTATAGTGCACTGCAACTAAACAACTAGTTCAATGGTTCTGTAAATCATAAAATAAAAGACAGCACCAATACTTAAAATTTCTTAAAAGTTAAGAAAGAGAAGATTTTGCACTTAATTAATAAAGGTATTGAAATCAAGCTGGTACACCCCATGAAATATAGGTCAGACAATGTGGTATATAAGTCACATGAGGACTTCATCTACATTATTTTGTTTGATTAAAAAACAGATCTGTGATTTGTTATTTACAGTTCAGTGCTGTGAAATCAATTACTGAGATGCAATTCAATTAAGACAGGTTAACACTTAATCTAAAGCACTAAACCCATAACACATAATTTCAGAGTACTAATCATTGTAATGCTAATGGCTATTTGACATCTGTTCAATGAAATTGGGCAATCCTTTTTGGTGCCAATTTACTCAGTAATAACAAAGTGTAGTGCTTCTGATCACAGTAGAGTGAAGCCTGGACAACAAGAATGGACTTTACTTTAGTTCAGTCTTAATCATGCTGCTTCCAGTGTTTTCTGTTTGGATTTGCCATGGCTATAATTGGTAATTATGTATTCTCCCCATTCATGTACAAACTTACCATCTGCTGAGTCAAGCATCTGCTGGCTTTGTCAACCTTTGGAGGCTTGGTGGCTCCCCACCTTATCTTCCACTGTAACTTACTGACCAGACTGCAATTGCCTCAAGGAAGAGGTCTTGGATCTGCCCTAACATTTCTCTTAGCTCTGATGATCAAGTCAACCCTCTGACAAATTCCAAAATTGTTTTCATGAAGTTAAACAGTTCCAGTGTCTTCCATTACTGTGTTTTGTAGGGGGAAGAGTTACAATTCATTCATAATTCAGAATGAAGAGACGGTCCTTAAGGTAGAGAGATACCAGAGCTTGGAATCTGCATAATTTTACCAATGTTTTCTTTGTTCAAGTGAATCATATTTTGTTAATGACATGAGTTTTCAAAGGATTTTCTGCATAGTTGCCATTTTAGAAGTGAAGTAAGTTACAAAATCACTGATGTCTAGTCAGTTTTCACCAACATGACACCTTGATGGGCAGACAGTGGGTGAGGTAATATCTTTTATTGGACCAACTTCTGTTGGTAAGAGAGACAAGCTTTCAAACTTACACAGAGCTCTTCTTCAAGTCTGAGAAACATACTCAAAATGGCACAACTAAATACAAGATGGAACAGATTGTTTGTTTGTTTGTTTTACATAAGTAGTTAACACATTTCAAGGGACCATTCAAGGTTAAGTCATAGGGAGGAAAGGGAGAAAAAGCAGCAGAGCAGGAAAGTTGTTAGTGGCGTATAGAGTCTTGCAATAAGCTATACATCCGGTGTCTCTCTTCAGTCTATGATTTTTTAGTGTCTAGCAAAGTTGTGAACTTAAGCTTCTAGACTCATCAGGCTTAAATTAATAATTTTGCTTTTCCTCCCCCTCCTCTTCCTTTCCTCCCTATGACTGGAGAGGCAATAATTAGTCTCTCACCAACAGAAGTTGGTCCAATACATTACCCACCTTGTCTCTCTAGTATCCTAGGACCAACATGGCTACAACACCACTGCACCTTGATGGGCAGTCAGTGTTCTATAAATATCTTCTGCTGATGGATGATCTGATGCTTAATTATTGACTCATTGCTGGGTTTTTAGGGCATATGATTATGATTTGAAATATTTATCTAGGAAAGCAATTATGCATGTGCTTAACTCTAAGTACATGATAAGTCCAAGAAATCAATGGGAATATTTGCATACTTAATGCTTGGTATGAGCCTAGTGCTTTGCTAGATCAGGATCCTCAGGACTTTACCTAGCAAAATCTCACTCACACTAGCACTCTTTACTCAAATAAATCAAAGTAAGTGAGAATTTTTGCATGGGTAAGGAATGAGGATTATGGTTTTATCTAGTGTCAGGAAAGCTTTACACTGTAATTTGAGAATTTATTTGTAATTATACCATATAAAAAAGCAATGTATGAAAAGAGTTCAATTGCTCTTTCCAGAATAAAAAAAAGTATTGTACTGCGTTAAGAAAACATTCAAAGGGTAAAGCATCAAATAGTGTTTGACTCTCTCATTCTGTATAATTGTCACTTTCTGTTGTCTTGCAAAGCTATGGCTTTGATGTGCAGTGCATAAAAATTCTGCATTACCAGCACTGTTCCTCTTTAGTTATTTTCCAAGTGATTTGATTTCCTCAATAGCATTATAACTATATGGAAGGCTAACAAGTTGTAATTAATGTATTCAGACACTTTCTTTTGTGACATTCTAGAATGTGAGTGACAGCAGGAAGGAGAGAAAGCAGTGTAAAATTGGATGCTCTATGAGATTATCTTAAACATTAAAAAAATACCTGACAACTTCTTGGCTCTTGACTAACACATTACATTGAAAGGTAAGAATAAGAGCTGGTTCATATAGAAAAATACGGTTTTGGTTTTGCTTCTTTTGTATGCGGGGAAAGACTTTTAAAGGGCAACTTTAAAAAATAAAATAATTACGATAACAAGTCTAACCAAATGATGTCAATATACAGAGGGCAAAAGTTACACATGCATTTCTATTATAGAACAAAGTCAAGCAGGAACAATTCTGATTCACTTACATGAGAGATCGTGAGTTTACGATGGTGTTTGTAGCAAACAACTAAATGGTCTAGATATACTTGGTCCTTCCTCAACAGACTAGAGAGTACATCTGTTCATGTTGTCATAGAAATGTGGGCTGCTGAGGCAACACCAAGGGGGAAACAGAATGCTGAACTCAGGACTCAACAAATAAAATACTGGTCTAATTTTGCACCCCTTGAAGTCAGTGGCAGAACTCCCACTGACTTCAATGAGAACAGGAAGTAGAAAAAAATGATCAAATGTATATTTCATTTAAGTTTTCTGGCATATCTTGTTGAACAGGGATATTAAATTATTCTGGTTATATTAAACTAAGGCTACCATAATGTATGCTTGTTTGCAGGGGATACTGGAGCACACAGAGAACCGCCTACCTCTCTCACTCCACTATGAAAGTCAGTCATAAATTGCCCCTTTCGGTCCCTTTGGAATGGAGGAAATAGTGAATAATGTTCTGGGAAATAGTGACAGCCTGGGATGGGGTGAGGCATATCCCTCCATATGTAAGCACCTTGCAGCATCTGGAATGCTTTGTTAGGGGGGTATAAGGGTGATGGTGAATGTGCTCTGTACAGCATCCCTGGGGGCATTTTGGTTGCTCCCAGCCTCCCCTCGGATTGGCCACTAAGGGTATATTTATACTGCAGCCAAACAACTGTGATTGGCTTGGGTCATCTGACTTGGGCTGCCAGGGCTTGGGCTGTTTAATTGCTGTATAGATGTTCAGGCTTAGGCCAGAGCCTGATCTCTAGGCACCTCCCCCCTTGCCTGAACATCTGCACTCCAGTTTTTCAACCCTGCAGCCCAAGCCCCGCAAGCCCATGGCTTGGGCCAGCTGCAGGTGTTTAATTGCTATGTAGACACATCCCCCTGTGGCTAAAATGAATAATGTGATCCTGGGGTGCATAAACAGGAGAATCTCAAGTAGGAGTAGAGAGGTTATTTTACTTGGCCATGGTGTAACCACTGCTGGAACACTCTGTCCAGTTCTGGTGCCCACTGGTGTAAGGAAGGATGATGATAAACAGGAGAGGGTTCAAAGAAGAGCCACATGAATGAATAAAAGATTAGAAAATATGCCTTAGAGTGATAGATTCTAGGAGCTCAGTGGATTTAGCTTAACAAACAAGGTTGAGGTATGACTTGATTACAGTCTTTAAATAGCTACATGGGGAACACATTTTTATTGATGGGCTCTTCTGTCTATCAGAGAAAGGTATAACATGATCAATGGCTGGAAGCTGAAGCTTGACAAATTCAAACCATAAATAAAGGCTTACATTTTTAACAGTGATAGCAATTACAACAATTTACTAAAAGTTGTGGTGGATTCTCCATGATTGGCAATTTTAAAATCAAAATTGGATCTTTTTTTCCCTTTAAAATCTCTGCCCTAGGAATTATTTTGGGGAAATTCTATGACCTGTATTATATAAGAGGTCAGACTAGATGATTACAGTAGTCCCTTGCATCCTTGAACTCCAAGAATCTATAAACCGTTCATGCTCTATTTGTCCTGGCCCAAAGTGGGAAATGCAAATGCAGTCAGGTCCATTTAAAAAGAGTGTATTGAGGTGGCTAACTGACTTATGGGGCACAACATAAAGAATATTGCATAGGCATGAGAGATATGTTCCGTAGATAAATAGAAGACTTCATTCTTCAGGGCTATCAATCAAGCAACTTTTGCCAGGACTAAATTTACAGATCTGAAATGTATAAGTGTTTGGAATAAGTGAACAGATTTTCATTTATTTTAAACTTTAGGGGAAAGGAGTTCAGACTGTTTTTATTTGGTTTGTACCACTTCACCCATTCCTAGAATGAGAACTCAAAGCTTTCACTAATAGGCTTGCATTTTTTAGAGATGGCTCTCAAAGTAAAGATCTTAATCCAAAATTCCCCAGAGATGATGATGACTTGCAGTTATGGTTCAGCCTCTTATAAAGATAAACCTGATCTGTAGCCTAAATACAGCTCTGTAGCCAGAACTTTCCCTAAACAAATCTAATAGCCATTTGTGGTCTTACACCAATTCATACTTGCTCTATTTTGAGAGTCGTGATATAATCTATCCTGTTTTAGAGGGGCCTCCTGTGAATGAGCTGCTGTACATACCACTCAAGCTACTAGAAATATTTCCAGCAGGGTGATTTAGAGCACCCATTGCTCTGAGGTTTCCCTGATGGAGAAAAACTCTTTTACTAAATGGGAAGGGTGGCGAGGAAATTAATTGTTTTTCTGAAGCATTTGAGGAATTGAATAAATGGATTTAGTTCTGCTAAATCAAGTATTAATATTGCTTGTGCACCTTGATCTATTTTGCTCAGAAGGCTTAATGTGATGAGTAGAAAATCCCCAGACTCTAGGCTAAATTGTGGTTTTATGTGATGTGGAAGGCAAGATATTATGCAGCAGCAATGAAGAGAGCATGTGATTTTTTTTGGAAGCCATTTCTTCAGTTCAAGGAAAGTACAGGAGCAATGGATCTGACTACACTGTAGGAAAGGAGAACCTGTGCATTCTCCTTCCCCTACCCCACACATCCATTTTGATGTCCTCCTTGGTAGTGCTTACAGGTTCGTAGGCAATGGGGCCAAACCTTTCCTCTCCCACCTCTTAGGCATATCTTCTCTGGTCTGTTAAGCACTGACAGTAGAGTTAGCTGCCCATCCATTCCTCCAGTTAGAGGTCACTCTCGGGAAGGTGCACAGGTACCCATGCAGGTAATGTGTCCTTTGGCTCGTCCTCTATATTTCTCAGCCAATGAAATTCCCATTTGCTCTGGCACAGTGTCTAATCTGCAGGTTTTAGATCTGAGATTATCCGTATTAGTAGATAAAATCAAAGTGAAGCACTTAAAATAGCTCTCCAGTCAGTTATCCCCCCCCCAGACAGTTTAAATGGTATGTTGAATGCCAATATTAACTTGATATGGGTTAAGGTCCATCAGCCTCAGTTTCCCTCCTTGGGGGACCCCGGTAACTCTACTCGGGCTTTCTGGACTCAATACTAGCCCTCCTTGGGGCTGGTTTATAACAACATGGTCCAAATACTTCATAACAAAAGTCTGAAGTAATTAATTTCCCACACCCAGTCCATGTAGTCCTTAAAACCCTGCTCTCCTCACCCCTCCCCCCCAGTCTTTCTGTGGGCAGTCCTTCTATACCACATTCTGGTGTCTTCCATCACATGTTGGTCTTCTTCAATCCCTCTGCCAGGACGGCCACCCCAGCCCTTCCAGCTGGAGTGCAACCCCATTCTTCCCAGCAGGAACCTCCATAGCCTCTCTGCTGAAGGATCATCCTCACCAGAGGAGCATCCCTCTCTCCCAAAGCCCTCTCATTGTTCCCCTGGGTGCAGCTCTCCCGTGTAGACATGTAAATGAGTAAATGCCTCTGCTTTTGCTACCTGGGTTGGACAGCAACAGGTAACATTCTCTGCTGCTCTCTCACAAACAGGATTTGATCCAACGAGTTGATCAGCCATAAAATAGGATTTAATCAAGCCTCAGATCTTGACCATAAATTTGCACTTAGTCCTTGACCATGTTAGAAACAGGCATGATCAAACATTTAAAAATATTAACACCTAAAAACTTATACAAACTGACACACACAAAACACCATGAACATATTTTGAACTGAACTTGGAAGGGTTCACATAGTTGTACTACTGAAGCCATTCCAAAAGAATTTTTTAAAATAAGTCCATGGATATTCGATTTTCTGTTTATTTTCAGTGAATCAGGGACTTACACTGTGATCAGAATATCCAGGTTAAACTCCTTGGGGGCATAAAAGAGCTTGCATAGTACGTTATACTATGAAATAATGCTTGAACAACATCTTTTAATCTGGGTAATATATCCATTTTCTGGGATCTTTCTTGGGTACTTCATTTGTTATTCTATAATGAAATTGGACTTCTGTGTTAAAGACCTTTCTGTTTATCTGTACCTAGATAGTCTTTAACCCACCCCCAGAAGTGAAATGTTGCATCTGGTGAGCACATTTATGTGCAGCAGAAAGAAATGATTCACTTTTTCATCTACTACAGTGCCTGTGGCTTTTGAAAAACAGAAACACAATGATAATGGTTTTACTTGACTTTTTTTTTTCAGTGCCTGATTTTAAAGAAAGTAATTACAGTACTTACCAAGTAATATATTACTTGGTATTTATTCATTACTAAGTAAATATTCAACGTATTTAGTAGATTGCACTCCACCTTTAGTACAGGAAATACCATGGTAAATGTCACACAGTAATAATTGTTAAGCATTTAATGTCTATCTAATTTTCGGTACAGTATTTGTAAGGTAGCTATCATCTTGCTGTCTAAGTGATGATTAATGATAGTAGAGGCCAAAATAATTGCACTTAAGGCCTGCAGTATGGAGTGAGATAGGTGAACTCAAATGTCATGCTGCTGTAGCTACTTCTTTATAATTATGGTTAGCAAAAGGTAGTGCTTTGATTTGTTTTATTTTTTAAAGAAAGAAAAAGAAAAGACAGTTGAAGTTCAATTACTGCAGCTACCTGATATTTACAGGTCTGTATTCAGGAACTACATTCTCAATTGCAGAACTTCTTGCTACCTGTCTTCCTGAAAACAAACTATGTGGAACATGTCTTTATATCCCAAGGACCCTGTATGATGAAAAATATTGATTTCTGCTCCTAGGTAAACAGTGAGACAAACTAAACTGAAACGAGGGCTCCTTGAATTCCTTTTGTCTCCCAACCCAAGCATTGCATGAGCAGCTCTTATGCTGAAGTGAGGAACATTTTGCTCTTCTGTTTAAAAAATGAATTTCCTCATTGCTTTCCTTCATAAAAAATCCCCACCTTTGACTTCTTGACCTGGGCACAGCTTGCCCTGCCTATCAGTTATTATGGACATTGGGTACTCGTGGCTCTCCATACTGGTTGCAATTTCTAGTACCTTTAAAAAACAAACAAAATACAAAAGAAAATTGTACTGTTTTTCCTTACTTTGAAAACTTCCACATATTCAAATTAAGCCTGTGAAGCTAGTAAAACTCAGTAAAACAGGAGCTTATTTATGTCAGGGTGAAATTTCTGAAGTACAGCGAAATCAGATACTAATGTCCAATGGTGAGTGTCTGGGATAGTATATACAGATGCCAGCCTTTGATGCAAGCACTGCAGTATACCTTTACTAATAATGCTTTGCTGGGTCGGCAAGATGGGATTGCTTTCTTCAAGTTCGGTCTTATGGGCTGATTATGTCTGCTGTGATACTGTGCTGTGGTATAATTTCAAAGCCAAATAAGAGAAAATCCAATGATTATTCATGGAATAGAGTAACTCAGCTAAGTCACATGGTGCTCTTTGTGCTTCCTGACTAGATGGCTGAAACTTCTCAAACAGGAAACTGATGAATAACAACTATATTGAGCGATGCAAATATTTTTATGATTACCAGGTGGTAGGCTGAATATGTGCAAATAATAAATAATACAATCTCCAGAAATAATACTATCCCCCTAAATGCAGAATATGGAACTCTTACGCACTAAAATATTTAAAAATAGTTCTTTTTCTATGCAACCAGGTGTAATAGAAGAAGAGAAACATTCTCTTTGGCTTTGTAGGATGCTAGCGAGAGATGCTAGGCTTGATTCTGATTTGTGATAGGCCTGACACTGCAGATCCATGCACCATTGCAGACTCTCAATTTAAAGGGGAATCACAGAGTTCAGTGTTAGCAGGATTAGGGCCTCTCACTACTGCTGCATTTGCACTCTGTTGACTTTTGTGAAGGTTCTCCTGATCTGCAGTTCTTAACAACTCTGCTTGAGTACATAGTGTGAATTACAATCTATCCCAGAGTTTGCACCTTGTTTAAGGATCTTCATGGCATATTCATGTAGGCTTAGATTTTCAAAGGGGGTTAGGTCTCATTTAAAATAAAAACAAAAAACCTCCAAGTGAGACTTGAGTCCAGAAAATGTGGAGTATATCATACAATTTAATAATGCTAAGGTGAAGTTAACTTTGCCATTCAGTCCCCTAAAAGCTTCCTATTAAAATCTAAACTTATTACCAGCAATTCACTGAGATCTCATAAATGACTTAAGGTCATGCTCACTTTATAAATGTAAAATATCTGTCCCCACTTTTGAACTGTTCTGACACTAGCGTGCATGAGAATGTTTTAAGCATGCTCTCCCCACTTGTTTGCATCAGCACAACTGGAAGGCATGTATTTGCTCAGACCTCTTTGCATGCACATGTGCAAAGTTCTGAATGCAGCTGTTGTATTTGTCACCTTATGTTTAAGGAAATATTGAGTCTTGGACTCATAGCTTCAACTCTAAATACAGTAGGTCAGATCCTCAAATGGTGTAAATGGCAATACTGAAGATGTGCCTATTTATGCCAGCTGAGGATCTGATCTATTCCACTGTCCCCAAGCCCTCCAACATATATTTATTCTCTTCTGAACTGTTCTAAATGTAGGGAATTTTTATTCACAATATTACAGTCTATAAGTCATTCTAAGGAAAAACAAATTGTCCTCACACAAGAATTATACAATGACAGATGGGTCCAGGTTCCAGAGTCAATCATGTTCAGTGCAATTTGTATGAAATTTTGCTTCTTTGATAATTAAGCAATGAGTCTCATTTCATAGGGTATCCCCATGTTCCTGCTTATCGGGTGTCTGGCTTGAATAAATTCCTTTCCACATGTTATTTTGTCTAGTCACATTTTAAATATCCCAAATAATGGACCTTCACACCCCCTGCTTAGTCTGCTCCACAATGGCTGCTTAATATGGCTTGTGATTAACTTGCCATTTTAGGTCACTTAAGAATCCTCACTCTATATCCTTTCCTCTTCCTTGGTCAGCAGTATCAGTAGATATTTTGAATCTTAATGAGTTGTCTTTTACTTAAGTGCATAAATATTCAAGATGTGATCAAAGCAGTCATCCTGCTTTTAACTGTATAACTGCCAAAAAGTTCAAATGTAATTAGAATGAAATGCTCAATGAGCATAACACAGGCTTTCCAGAAGAAGAGGCACATTTAAACTGTTTTGAAAGATGGATAATGCTATAATTTTAATATATTACATTCATATTTGTTAATTTTACAATTTAAACATTTTATTCTGACTTGTCAGAGTGCTGACTACCATGTAGAGTAATTTCACACCAGCATGTGGATCAGTAACTCATCTGATTGGGTTTGAACTAAACTGAACAAAAATAAGTTTCTTTTTAAGGAGACAGTTTAGTCCTAAATATTATAATAAATTGATGAGGGTGTATGTGTGCCACATCCCTCTGTTGGATAGAGTCAGCAGCATCATAGGCTCTCTACTGCAAAAAGCTAAGGAAAATTTTGCTTTAGCTCAAGTTGTTGGGTCCACTGAATTTGGAGCAGTGAAGTTTTGAGTATGCTATATTGTAGCAACCATAAAGTTTAAGGTGGCTATGGACTTGTTAAAAAAAATAGATAAGCTGTATGAATAAAAATTGTGCAAAATATTAAATAGTTTAATTTAGGTGTGAAGACTAGATGCAAGAATCAAGTCAAATCAGGTTATGAGCTCCAATGAGAATTTTTCCTTAATTCATTCAAATCTTTAGCCATACTTTCTCTAATCTGTATTCTCCATTTAGTAACTTTCTTCTGATCCACTGTGTCTCTGTTTTCACCACCCTTACTCACAGTGGTTGAAAGTCCCCCCTGTGCAGCATACGGCAGGGTGGGGCTGAAAGTGGGATTTAACTGTTGCATTGGCCTTGTGTTAATTTAGCACAAGGACAAATCTCACTCCCTCACTCTGGGAGTAATCCTAGTGAAATCAATTAGACTGTTTCTAGAATAAAGTACAGTTTATAGTCCTATCGGCCTAATTTTGAAGCCCATATGCTGATAAAATTCCTGCTGAAATCAATGCAAACCGTATATTTTATTTCAAAACTCTGCCCTGCATGATACACTGCATGACTACATTGAGTTTGGGAGGAAGGTTTCGGGGGGGAGGGGAGGGGAGGGGAGAGGAGGGCAGAGAGAGAAACTTAATATTATGGCTATACTGTGAGAATAAAGACAGATTCGTCTAAAACATCACAGGGCATTCTTTTTATACTCAAGGAGAAAAAATAAGAGGTATTGTTCAATTGGAGCCCTTTGATATGCAGTAATGTTAACATTAATTTTATAGCTTTTAAAAAAAAAGCCTTCTTTGAAAACGTCTATTAAAATACTTAATTGCAAGGTGCTTTTTCTTTTTTCAATTGCTCTCGAACACAGTGTTCTTTTTTTTTTTTTTTTCAGAATCTGCAGCGTTTGTAACTTTGACAGCCCATCCAGGGAAGGGAGACAATCAAATGGTACAAAAGGGTAAACAGCAGCAGGAGTGAAATCATTCAAAATCTTGAGTTTGGGAGGTTTAAGTAGATTAACTTTTATTTATTAGACGTTTTGTAGGACTTAGAAAAGAAATGGACTTTTCTGTAATTTAGAATAAGTACGTGAAAGCTTCAAGTTATTTTTAATTGATTGCAGTTACTGTTCTCACTCGAGGGCATCATAACAACAATGGGGGGAAATCTTTTCCACTCTTTAAAATGGAGGCAACTTTAAACTGCACAAAGGACGATTAACTACCCATGTTCGTTGTCTTTCAATGGGAGTTGAGCACCTAACTGTCCTATTTACCTTTGAAAATCAACCCTTACATACACGTTTATATTTGCCCTCTCCCTAGCTTGGCACTATGGGCTCAATCCTGCAACATACTGCAGTTACTTGCCCAGATCTAGCATGTGCTTAACTTTAAACAGGTGAGTAGAACTGAGGACATGTGGCCAAGTGGATAGAACACTAGCTTACCACTTGGAAGAGCTGGGTTCAACTTCCTGCTCTGCCATAGATTTACCGTGCGTCCCATGGCAAGTCTCTGCCACAGTACCCCATCAGTAAAATGAGGGTAATAGCACTTTTCTACCTCACAGGCATGTTGTGAGGATAAATACATTAAAGACTGTGATGTGCTCAGATATTACAGATAGGGGGCAGAGGAGGGGGGTCAGATAAGTACCTAAGGTAGAACATTTAAGTTAATTTGACTAATTACCTGCTTATAATTAATCCATGAATTTAACTAGTGTGCTGAATCAGGGCCAGAGCACTCAGCAATGTACAGAATCAAGCAAGGACGTCTTGGATTATATTCTTGATGGATAGTCATATCTTAAAAATGTACTGTATTTTGCAACATCATTGGCTGTTATATAATGGGTATTATTCCAATATTTTATTCTGATGAAAAACAAATTATAGCTCAAGGTTTTTGTTTTTTAATGTCTTTAAGGGTAATCTGTTGTAGAGAGAGAAAACACTTGTCATATCTCCTTTGCAGCCCATTTTAAACCTCCCGAGTAGTCGCTTTGCTCTAATGATGTCTTACATATTGAAGACATGATAATACCATTATATTTATATTTTTCACAGGACATCTTACAACTGCAGTCCTATTGAGCCTTTCTGGCTAATTATAAGATGAAAAATAAAAATACTGCAATTTTCAATAACATAGTACTTCCCCAAAGCTAGTTATTTATATTCACTATGCAAACAAAGCTAAATGGATGTCAGCATTTCAAGTTTTCTTTACTTCTGTTTGTTTATGGTCCACCACTATTTTTAGCAAGAATTCCAGTCATATCAGTAAGAGCAAATATCACTCCATACCCTACAGTTAGTCTTCACTCAAATACACAGGCATGCATAATCAAGAAAGTAAAAGAATCATAAGAATATACATGCAATAAATGCCAGTTTCTTTAAGGGTGTTCATGGTCCAAACTGACCAGATTCAATCAAGTCTTCAGTTTTTCATGTCGAGTTTTGAACATACAAATTATTGTGCGCACAAAGTGGGTCACTGATAGGCTCTCTGAAATGTGCAAGCAAAATAGAAGAGGGTTGTTTAGTTATGAACAATGGGTGACTGCTGTAATTTGCAGGCTCTGTCAGCTGCATTGAGCATATGAGGAAATGCAAAAATTGAGGCAGAAGCTGAAAATGAAGGCCCTAATTCATCTAGTTACTTAATATTGTACCTAACTTTAACCATACAGTTAGTATATTTTCTGGGGTTATAGTGTGTATGTGGGTTTGTATGTTTGTGTGGGGCCGAGAGCTGGCTCCCTTTCTCTGCTAATAGCAGAGGAATAATTCCTCTAGAGGTTTGGAAGAAACTCATATTTTAAAGCGAAACACTACCACCATGGGCAAGTTCATGACAAAATTAGACTAATTTCACAAAATTGAAATCAAACTAAAAAATATTCCCCTCAAAAGTCAGGTTTTTATTTTCCATTCCAATTACTTCAGCTTCAGCTGATGGGCCTTCACATACCCACTTCAGACAGACATCACACAACAGGTGTAGATAGTATTTACCCACTGCTGGTTTAGCATTTCTTATCAGCAGGGATCCCAGTTTTCCATGATAAAACTCCCAAAATTCTCCCATAAAAACCCCTCATAAAAATCTGTGTTTCCACAGTTAAAATGAAATGCTGAAATTTAGTTTCCTGGGATGACAGGAACTCGGGCAGTGAGCCCTGGGATGTGGGGACTCGGGGAGTGAGCCCTGGGATGTAGGGCTCACTGTCAGCCCTGAGTGGTACTTTCAGTGACACTGGTACTTTCAGTAAAATTTAGTTAATGATTTTATTTTTTCACAAAATGTAAAAACTAAAGATTCTCTATAAAAACGCAAATTCCTCCTTTTTCCATAGCAAACTGATTTCGAGGATTCCTGCTTATCATTGTTACTGGCCATGGATGGTGAGGGATAAACTTAACTGAACTACAGGCTCACATTAAAGGGAACAGTCCTAATTAGGGTTAAGGTGAACATGAAACCATGGTCCTGATTTTTGCTTTCAGGACAAAATATCTCAGTGGGCTTTCCTCTATGAGTAAGGCTGGTCAAAAGTTTTCCATCAAAACTATTTTTCAATGGAAAATTGGATTGTTGACAGTGAGATTTTCATGGAAACTTTTGACATTTCATTTTTAAAAAAGCTGAAACATTTTCAGCCAAAGTCTTAAACTTTTGGGGGTTTTCATCTGAAAACTTTTTCATTTCTTTTTTACAACAAAATGCCAAAATTTGCCATGGTCCCCCTGTGACAGGACATATAAAACCTGCACCAGCATGGAAGGGGAGCTGATTTGGACTGGAGTGGTACTGCATCTCCACACCTGCACACTTGCCAACTGCACCAGGACTAAAGGAGGCATTGAAAGAGGAAGCTCATTCCACATGGGGGGCAACCTTGGGAGAAATCAGTTGTGGTGCTTCCCAGCTTCTAGAGAGGCTGACCGCTAACACAATGCCTGTCTGTGTGGAAGGAGAACACAGATCCTCCGAGCTAAGAAATGGAATGAGACCGAGGGCTGGGTCTACACTGGCGGCAGCGGTCGATGGGAGATATGCAAGCTACATAACGTGTTTATGTTGACATGCCATGGCGTCTTCGTGCCTTCCACCATTTGGGGAGGTGGGCTAATTGAGTCAACTGCAGAGCACTCTCCCATCGACTGAGTGGGTCTACGCAGACCTGCTCAATTGATGCCGCTGCATTGATGCCTGCCTCCATGGTGGGGTAGACATACCCTGAGACTTGTACTGGAGTCAGTGACAGCTGAAAGGGATTGTGATACTTCCAAAGCCCTTTGAATTAGAGAGGAAGTATCCTGACGGAAGCTGCCTACAGATTTTTTTTCCTTCGTACTTTTATTTAACTTCATTTGCTGACTGATGACTGTTTTTGCTTTTGCTTCACTTTGGAGCCTGACTGGGGAAAGAAACAGCCAGAAGGTTTCAGCTGCAGGGTTGAGTGCCAACCTGCTAAAGGAACATACAAACCCATGACACCTGCAGGGACAGAGATAATTGGATCCACATGCTTGTGCTCCCCACATAGCTCCTAAAAGGGCTGCTTGGCCCAGCACAGATTTGAGACACCAGCTCTAGTTATGAGACTGTCATTGGGATCTGGAGACAGCTGCACAACACATTCTGGAGCAGATCTGTAAGATGATGCTCACACAGCAAGTCTACATACTTGAAAGCTCTCACTAAAGAACACTTGGGAAGGAAAGAAAGAAATAGCAATGACATATGCCTGTGTTTCTGAAAGATCTGCTCTGGAAGGATATCTGTCCTGTGGGACAGACAAGAGTCCAGGATGCAAACCAGGGAAAAATAAAGCCGAGAGGCTTTTTTTTCCAGTGTTACTTTGATGATGTTCTATTTGAATTATCCTGAGGCAGTCATTCTTATTGGTAACATAAGGTACAGCTAGCAACAAAGACGTTAGCAGTCTGGCAGGGTTTTACGAATGCATCCTGAAAATAAAAGATGGGTCATTTGCACCATCTGCTGTATTAGTATCAGTCAAAAGAAGGACGGCTGAAACCTGGGGCCATCAATACTGAAATGCTATTTGGAGGTGAAACAGCCAAGTAAACAAAGTGGCTGGATAGCCAGCAGGCTGAGGCTACTAGCAAGAGAAATGAGCAGACAGCAGCTGATCAGATTTTCAGTTTGCTTGTGTTGTTTCTCTTCCCTCTCAGATTTTTAGCACTGCTCACACATGGATGTGTTTTAAAAAGAAAAGGCAATACAGCACCGTTTCCAGTGTCATGGACTCTTTGTGCCCATTGATTTTATGGCACAAGAGAAAAATGTGACATTCCATAAGTGTTTGATGCCATAAAGTGATGAGCATAGAAGGATTAGACAACAATTTCCCCTATTCACAGGGCTGGAGTGAGACCATCACAGAAAGGATCAAGTATTTGACCAGCATTGCTCTTTGGGCCCTGGTTTACAAACTTGCACATGTGCAACTAAGGATATTCACATGCATATCAGTACATGGGCATGTAATCAAAATGGGGTTAGTACATGAAAATGTTGGGGCCATGTTCATCAGGAGTGTACAAAAGTGGCTGGGTGTCTTTGCACATGCAGCTATAAAAAACCTGGGTCTTGGTGTGATATCCAGGACTCCATTCTTAGAATTTGTGGCCACAGTGTTGCTGAATAAGCTGAGCTGAATTTTGAATGACAAATATAACAATTCTAGATTCATATAAGTATTTATGAAAGTGGGTATCGTTAACTTTTAGTCGTGTCCACTAAAGACATCAGGCCAGATTTGTCACCTTTATTTACACTGATTAGCTCTATTAATTTAAATGCAACTAGTTACAGAGACAGATATTACTTCATTGGTCTGATCCAAACCCATTAAAGTATATAGAAATGGACTGTGGACCAGGCCCAATATGAATAACGGTGGTAGGAGTTGGTTTATACACCTGAAATTCTGATATATGCAGTATTAACTCAGGGCAAATTGGAATATCAGAATCACATACAAAGTTATGATTAAAAAAAATTATTTTCGAGGTGGAAAGCTGAGATTTGTGTAAGCCATAGAGAAGGCAATTGTAGCAGTCAGAGTAAGAGGAGGTAATGGCTGGGTGGCAGGAGAGTCAAGGAAGCTAAAAGTGATAATAGGAGCTAGTGCCCTTCTTGCCCTTATCAGATTTAAATGGAATACAAAATGGAAGATGCACGTCTGCAGGCTACAGGTTCTTTTGCAATCATAGAGGTAGAAAATGAAACTTCCAAGTGGAAGAATCGAAAGAGAAAAATGTGTGGGACTAGTATTACTTGCTTGTGTGTTAGCATCTATTTCTGAAAGGCTGTGCACATAAACAACATGCTGTGGGCCATGTCATTGTTATTCTCCTCCATCCCATTCTCTCTAGCTTCCAGGCCAGACACAGTTCATGAACAGAATATACAGGTGAAGGGAGCAAGAGGGGGAGACTGAAGAGACTAATAAGGGAAGAGGCCTACTGTTTAAAAAAAAAAATCACTTGCTCTACCACCTTTATCAAGACCTGGCTTCAGACCATATCTGAGTCCTTCAGAGGATGTGAATAATTCAATTATCACCCACACATTAAGCATCCAAAATAGGGTAAAATGTGACCATATAGAACACGCCGCCCAGATTGTTCGTCAAGACACTTAAAATACAAAAAACAAAAAGAAAGAGGAGTTAAAAGAGCACAAAGTAAGCAAAACTTAAAACAATAAATCAAGGTAGGAGGAGACATGAATGCAAACTGACGGGGAAAACCTGGTATTCTGAAATGAGATTATGGGGCCTCTGTCCACCACTACTTCTTGCTGTTGTTATTAATGTATTTGTATTGTGGTAGTGCCTAGGCCTGTAACTTGGTCCCACTGCTCTGAGTGCTGTACAACACACAACAATGTTGTATCGTTTTCCCCTTCCCTTATTGATTTGTTGTCTTAAAGCCAGATTGTGCCTAGCCTATATGCAGGAGAGGAGGAGGAAGAAAGGATTTACCCTACACAGCACACCAGTGTATCTGGATCATCGCTGCCAACACTCAGGAGACTCTAGAGTGTCTGTGCAAGCTCTTCCACCTCAAGAGCTACCGTACAGGGGGTGGGTGGGTAGGGACAGAGAGCAGTTGTAACCACAGGTCTCTTTACAATCACAAAGTGCTGGGTGGGGGAGTATGCGGCAACCATAGCAACTTCGTCCTTCCGTAGTAAAGCAAGGGAGTGTCCAATGCAGCACAGTTCTTCCATTGCCATCTGCATCTCTAGTCACCTAAATACCTCTGTAAATCTGCCCCCAACACACTAGATATGGACAACGTAGGCATTATTTTTGGTTCATTAAGACCTTTTTGTAGGTTTTTAGTTTGCAACACCAAATCAAGGGAAATTTTTAGCTATGCCCAATCATATTCTAAGCCTTAAAGTTTAGCAAGATGTCTATTGGACGGTATTTTCCTGGTTTTTATGGGGTGATACAGCTCTTTTTATACCTTAGTGTGGTAAGTGAAGGAGGTTAAGTGCTACTTATTTTTCAAGTCAACAATCACACTAGTCTGAGAGGCAGAAACTAATGAGGTCATTGCTTTGCTCCCAATTCCCACTGTAACCCTGGTGGGGTTTTGCTGATTAACCTCAACACTAGACATCAGCCCCGCTCTTGTACTTAACTGAAATAACATGAAAAGGTCACATTACTGCTCTCAGGCAGATTACATTAGCAAGTGTGTTTGAATGAGTGGGAGGTTTTGGTTTTGCTTGTTTTTTATTAGGCCTGTCTACATTTTCAGTGGCAAGTAGACTGTGTGTAGCCACAAGCCACAGTGAAAAGCAGGCTGCGTCCACACTGAGGTGGGTAGCTGCACATGGCAGTGAATAGCTCTGGCATGGTGGGAGGCAGTGGTGAAAGGCTCTGGCAGTGGGGAGATGGCGGAATACTATACTGCTAAAAATAGCAGCATAGGCATTGAAGGCAATGCTTGGGCATGTAAAGAGTTCATGTTGTGTATCTCGGGATGGATGAAAATAACCAGTCAGAAACATCAGCCCAAACCAAAACCCTTAGTCAAAATGGTTCAAAAACTCAACTCCTCCTTCTGAAAAGTATTTAACTGACTTAGCTTGCTATTGTAATTTTTAAATGCCTATTCTTCCTGCATTTAATATTTTTCTTAGATTATTAAACTCTTTGAACCTTAATTCTTTTTCATTCCTCCTTTACATAAACAGACCAGTTTCTTATTTTAGAGTTACTCAAGAGAGCTGTGTTGCTAGTACTGAATTTTTATGTAAAGATCAATGAAGCATGTACTTTGATAAACATATAAAATATGGATTTTATGAACAGGCAGAAGGGAAAGGATGAGGCAAATATGATTTCCTACCAGCTGGTGAGACTGTTGTCAATGCAAAACTGCCTTAAAATCTCCCGGTTTGAAGCTGAGGCAGGGAATAGACTTCTTGTGTTTTGTTTTGTTTTTAGAATAATTCACAGTGAATTTCTGATTAAAAAAACCTGTATTTTGTGAGCCATTTCCACAAAATACTCACTTTCTTAAAAAATTGTCATGAAAAAGTTTTAAAATTTCTGATTTTTTTAATAAAACAAACAGCAACCCAAAGGAGAGTTTTACTCTGGAAAAGACATGCCAGCGATTCCATGAAGTCCACTAGTGACTACGTTATTATCATTGATGTTTATCTGAAAAGTGCTTTGGTACTATGGGTTTGGCAGCAGTATAAAACCCTTAGAATTAAAAAACAAAAAACAACCACCTCTCCCCCTTCCACCCCTTTTTTTTCTTGAAGCTGGCACTGAACATTTTTCAGGGTTACTTTTTTTAGATTTTCAGGGCTTTTCTTGTCCCCTCCCAATTCTTTTTTTTTTTTTTTTTTTAATTTTCCACTGGAAATGTGGAGTAAAGAGAGAGAATGGTGGTGGGAAAATAGCTTCAAAACTAAAAACTGAAACAGTTTCATTTTCAAAATCCAAAAAATTGGCAGGGAGGGTCTTTGACTCTTTTTCTTTTGTCAAAAATATCTGAAAAATCTCTGAAGATGGACCTTTTAGAAAATGACAATTTTTTTGCTGAAAAAAGTGTTAAACAAAAAAAATTACAACTAGCTTTATAAAATAGTGTTTGGGATGCTGGTATCAGAGACAGGAAAAAGGAACAGAAATTAATTCCAAGAATGTATTTGTAAACAGCTACTGTGATGGACTTTTAGTTTGGACAGAGGTACTCAGACTTTCCCAAATTGTGACCTCTTCAACCATAGTGCGAACAATAAGCTTAAGGATCCTCCTCCCTTCTTTCCATAAAGAAAGGAAGGCTTATTTTGACTCCCTGATATCATTTGAATGATGTTCTGTCCTTCCAAGATCAGCCTTCATTTGGTCTTTCTTGTCCCATGAAGTCTCTCATATTCCTAATCTAAAGTTTAACTGCTTTTCTGTATATAAGAATCCTGGGAGTTACAGATCGTACTAGCAGTATGAGAACTGTCATGTCTTCAGGGTGGAGAAACAGTTATGAGAAATAATAGCCTGCTGTGTTGATCTCTGCCTCAGTACCAGTCTCACATCCATCAGTGATTGTCCCTGCAGAAGCCAGTATGAAGGTGTCCACACATAAGAAAAGAATGTATAAATATAATGAAAATCTTAGGCATGTGGCAGGAGGTTGTTGATTAAACATAAAACACTGCAATAAAAGTGGCAGTGTAAAACAGAGCTGCGCTCAGAAAATCTGAGATTTCCCTTGTAAAACCCAATCTAGTTTCATGCATTTTGCCTATAATTTCATTTTCCTCTCTGGTCCTCCCTTCCCTGGCTTTGCTGTCTCAAGTTATATGGATGAACTTCTTTTGGCAAATGCACCATATTAAGATGTCAAAAAATTAGAAATTTCCTAAAGAGCATGCAAAGTGAGAAACAACTGATGGAATAATAGGTAGCTTGCTCCTCATTTGTACATGTCACTGTATGTTGACAAAGATCAATAGTTTCTTTTAGAGATGGCACCCTTGGGAACTGAACACTGCAGGGTCTGAATAGCTGACTAGATTGTGTAAGTATGTCTGACATCAAGCTGTATTGAAATCAATGAAACACCACCTGGTGTTACTTATTGTGATGGGTAACACACCAAGGTAGAAGTATATGACAATTACCCTACAGTCTATCAGAGAACTAGATGTGCAGAAGAAATATATTAGAAAAATGAGAGTGTTAGGTATGATTTAGGGTATTTATTTTAATCTTTAGTTCTTGCTCATTCCCCCATCTCCAAATTTATCTTTCTTACACTCTATTCAGCTGATGTAATAATACTGGATACTTTGATTGCATTATTGTATGCAGAAACCGGCCTGCAATTTCAGAAAACGGCATAGTATTGTCTAGAATAATAGGTGTTAGGAAAGCATGGGGGTGAGTAGAGAAATAACAATTGACTAGTTAAAAGATTGAGTTCATGGCATGAGCAAATGGGCTTCAAAATCTTCTTCAAGCCGGAAACAGCCTTTTCAGGCTGTTCCAAAGAAACTTCATGGACTACGATTTGGAACAAGGATATATCATCAACAAAAATTATTAGGGGACTGGAGCACAAGACTTATGAGGAGAGGCTGGGGGAACTAGGCCTGTGTAGTCTGCAGAAGAGAAGAATGAGAGGGGATTTGATAGCAGCCTTTAACTACCTGAAAGGGGGTTCCATGAAGGATGGAGCTAGGCTGTTCTCCTTGGTGGCAGATGACAGAACAAGGAGCAACGGTCTCAAGTTGCAGTGGGGGAGGTCTAGGTTGGACATTAGGAAAAAGTTTTTCACTAGGAGAGTGGTGAAGCATTGGAATGGGTTACCTAGGGAGGTGGTGGCATCTCCATCTTTAGAGGTTTTTAAGCTGAGGCTTGACAAAACCCTCGCCGGGATGATTTAGCTGAGGATAGTCCTGCTTTGAGCAGGGGGTTGGACTAGATGACCTCCTGAGGTCCCTTCCAACTCTAATATTCTATGATTCTATGACTAAATTCTCAATAGATAATTATTCTATGTTGGAAAACATTTGCCAGCTTTTGAGAGAAGTAGCTGGCAATTAGAAATTAATTCTTTAACGGTTGCCATTAACAACATCACACTATAAACTCCCAAAACTGATTACCATTGGGTAACACACACGTTTATTTCTGAATCTGCCCATGTATTAAAAAGGTTTGAGAGAATAAGTATTTCTCCTAATGCATTTCTTTTCAACAGGACCATGGCCTTAAATGTATGATATAGTCACTCTGTCCTACATCTGCCATTTTGTATTTGTGATTTGAGTCTATGCAATTTATTGCAGGCTTTAATCAGGAGAAAGTTCCCATTGAAATAACACATAATGCAGACAAGTTTAGAAATGGGCCTAAACCAAAACTCTGGATTCCAACACTCTTGACCTATAGAAAGGTTTCAGGGCTACCTTAAATGATATCTTGCAGGCTATGACCACACCCCTCTCCTTCTGGTTTTGCCCCTCTTTCTTACTTACCATGCCCCCCTGTTTTTCCTTTATCTTGGGGCTGGGAGGGAAGCTGTCTGTCTGTGTGTCACTCAGGGATTCCCCTTGCAAAAGAAATCTCCAATAGGGAGACACACCAGCTTTTCGTCTCCTCTTCAGCATGGGAGTATTGCAGATGGGCCAGAACCAAGAACCTCAGGTTCTCAGGAACCGAGAGCACAATGTCTAAAATGGCATGGATATATTTTGCTCCCCATTTGGAAACTTATCACTTGGAACACCTGCTTTGAATTTTATTCTGACCGGGGACCAAAGCAAAGAGCCTTATTTTTACAGTTCAGCGCCTCTTCACTCTTGGTAGTAGATCAACTATGAAAATTCAGTTTCACCACATGAAGCCTGTGTCAGCAAGTCCTGCCTGAAAAATGACTTAAAATAGCTGAAAAAGTAGAAAGTATGTGTCAAAACCTGTTGAAACTCCATCAGTGCTTAGAGACACAAGCACTTTAAATTCAGTATTCATTTTATTTTATAGGTGGGGACAATGCTTTCTCCAAAAGTTATAATTCTGGGAAGGCAATAATGCTATGGATCATGGGGATAGTTTTTGTAACCAGGTATGTGTGTATGTGAGTGGATGTAAGTATTGCTGTGAAAAAACTATTGCTTTTTTTTCAGTTTACCAGAAAGGATAGTTTAATATACATTTTTATTGGTTTATTCCTTAATTATTTATAACCAAACATGCAAGAATATGAGAGGAAGGATGATCTTCTGGTAACAGGTCCTAGGGAGAACTCAGGGTTCATTTCTTGGTTCCACCACAGACTTTCTATGTGAACTTGGGTGAGTCATTTAATCTGCTGTGCCTCCATTCCCCGTCTGCAAAATAGTTCTTTGTCCTACACCCTTTGTCTTATCTGTTTAGACTCTAAGCTTTTCAGGAAAAGGGCTACCTGTTGTTGCGTTTGTACAGTGTCTAGCATAATAAGGCTACTAGGTACTACTGTAAAAGAAATAACTAAACTGATGATAAACAGATGTTCAAAAAAGAAATTGCCCTCTATCTGTTCTTTTCTTGTTTGTTCGCATACACCCAGCCAATTATGATAAGCCGGGCTTCCCTTTAGTCTCTGCAACTGAGAGCACAGTTTAGGTGATTTCAATCACAAACCAAGTCCTGGGACGTCTAAACAACTTTACCTGCACCCACAAAAATTGTGGGGGCAAATTTTTGCTCTTTGGAAATCAAAGGAACTCTGAGCAATGCCCTGAAGCTTAACAGTGCATCTGAAATCCCAAATGATCGGACTCATTTGCTAGTTTGACGTGCATTTCTGTCAGTCCTTGAGTCTCCAGTTAAAAGCTTCCCTTTTATTATACAAAACCTTCATTTCCTCCGGACATTTTTGTGACTTATTTCACTCAAAAATCTGCATTTTAATTAGATGTTCCACTGACGACATACCCCTAAATTTTTCATCAGCCCATGAAGATGAGAGATCAAATTACAGCTGTTGAAAGTCGATTCATTTCAGAGGCGTTACACCAGCAGGGAATTTGGCTCTAGCTGTTCTCATTAAAGAAGCTCTTATTTCTGGCCACTAAGGGAATCTGAGCACTGCAAGTATCTATTGCGTGTTTATTACCTATGCATATTCATCAGCTGAAGACCTGATCTTTTCATAGATCTGGGGAAATTTTAGTTCTAAAAAAAGACAGCTTCTCAAAAGCAGAGATTTTGGAGTAACGTGATGGGGTATGCAAACCCCACACTGGACAACCAGGGAGTTAAGCCACACCAGCAAGACATGCACCGGCTGGGAGGAAGAACTTAAAAGGGGAGCAGAGCAGCTCACTTGTGGGTAAATCAGGAAAGAGAACAGACACTTGACTTTCATCTCATGAGGAAAAGCATGGGCTTCCCAGACAGCCACTGTCTGAAGACCTCTCCCTGAAGGAAGGGAAGGCGAGATCCTGAGAAGGAGGTGCTCCTGTCTATCTCTCTTATTAATTCAATTTATTTGCATTCATTTCCCCCTTGCTTTTTGTTCACAGATTAGCCTAAAGGCTCACTTTTGACGTGACCTGGCTGGAGGAGACAGGTAACTGCAGAGGCTGAGTAGCAACTAGCAGGAGAGTCCAGTGGAGAGTGAGCTGCTACTCCACACCCAGCCATGAGGCAGTGCCAGTGGTGATCAGTCCCTTTCACAAGTAATCAACACATTAATTTGAATGTTGTGAGTGCTGTTGATGCTGCATTACCAGTTACCTTGGTTGGTGTTACTCACTGTACATCTGACACCATGCGGTGGGGCTGGTGTATACTGACATGATGCTGTAGTCAGGGAATCTGAACATTTAAACTGCCGCAAGGGGAAGAAAACTGATTAAAATTTGTGAATTTTTTTTTTTCCAAATTATACCTTGCTCCTTGCAGAGAGGTGTGGGATAAGCTTTCAGTAACTTAGTTATTCCATTTGTAACTTTCAGAGGTCTAGATTGGAACTTGGACTGTTCAGCTGTGCAGATACCCAAGGAGCATCTCTTTATGCCTCTTTATGTGCTACCCACACATTGGGTCCAGCTGCAGAGGGGTACGAGAATGCTGCACTCCCGTTAGTCCCTGCAGGTCTGGATGGCTGGGGAGTGGATGTGAAATTTACTCCCCAAAATGCCAGTCAGTAAAGTTTAGCAGAATACTTACTGTTCCTTCCCTGCATTTCCCATGGGGCATCCAGCTACAAACAGAGCTTGTGGCAGTGCCACCATCTTGCCCAGAATGAACAGACTGTAAGACTGCCAGTAACCAAGACCTCCTGAAGGATTATCCCGATTCTAACATTAACACTGGTTCTCTTTTTGGCCTCAGGTAATTAGCTCAAGGCCTGATTTTCAGAGATGCTGAGCACTCCCATCATCCATTGACTTCACCTGGAGTTGTAGATGCTCAGCTCTGCTGAGAATTGGACCTCATGAATCGTTCTGTCCCATCTCCCACCTTTGAAGCAAACCAGATGATGGTACTCCGCTACCAAACGACTGAGTTCTGAGGCTAAGCTGTTTAATATGCTCTTTGAGGATGAACAGAGCTTTGATACAGTAAGTGTTAATTGCCATTACCCCTGTGCACAAGTAAGATGCAGGGCAGGGCACATTTTCAATTTCTTCACATTATTGAAGATACTTCTACACAGTCTATATTTGAGCAACTTCAGTTGTACGTGCATCTTGAGCTGTTTTCCTGAAAACTTCCTGTCATGAATAAATTAACAACAAAAGGTATTTTATACCCACTTTCAAGGTGGCCATTTCTGAAGTTCTTCATGATCAAGGACATCTCCAGAAACACAGAGCTGCAGAGAGCAAAGTTGTGGAGGTAAATTGTGATTTTTAAACCACAGCCCATGCTAGGAGTTGGTAAGATAATGCAGTGTCCAAGGAGGAATTTTCTGAGACAGTATTTCTGAGGCAGTCCTCTGGAAACAGAACACTGATAGACCTTTTAAACGGGTGCAGTAAGCCCTTTCTCCAACCCTTAACCCTGGGCAGGTCCTTCTGTTGCCACTAGAGTTCTTGGTCCTTCAGCATCCGGGGCCTGATCCAACTCTCATTGAAATCAGTGCAATGACTCCCATTGGCTTCCAGGGAGTCGGACTGGGGCCTGTGGATGAAATCCTTTCTGATGCCATTGATGTCATTGGGAATTCTGCTATTTATTTCAATGGAGCCAGGATTCTACCTCAGCAGTTTCAGGACCAGGATTGTGCCTAGCCTCTCTTAAGCTCAAAGGGGGAAAGTCTCCTGGTGCACTTTCTTTCCTCTGCTTATCTGGATATCAGTGGCAGATACAACTAGGAATCTGCAGGCACCATACAACGGTGGCCCCTTATCCTCTGAGATGAAGTGTTGAGGAAGTAAGACATTTAGTAAGGTAACTAAGACCAACCCAGGTGTCATTATAAAGCTCTACTGCATTAACCATGTTCTACTCCTGGGGGATCAGTCCACTACCTATGCACTGCTAAGTATGCAAGCATTCTGGGAAATATCAGATATAGATTTCATTTCCACACTGTACTACTTTTAAATGAGTCAACTCCATCTCCAGACTGCACAGTACGTTGTTGGGTTTCTTTATTATTATTAATTATCATGATGCCTTCATTTTAAATCTTAGGAATGAGTTGTCAATGAAATCTGAAATGGTAAGAAAAATATATAAATTCAAGGCTGACAGTTGACCATTCATACATGAGTTACTGCTCCTTTGTATAAGTTGTCTGCAGTGCTTATACACACACGAAAAAAGAATAAATGTCATTTATTTCTAGTTCCAGCTCCCCACTCACCCTCTGAGTAGTGCCTATGGGGAGTAAGCTTCCCCACCTGTCTTATTGTTTAATTCTTGGATGCATGACAGATAATATCCCATCTTTAAATATTGATAAATGAATACTAATATTTGAAAGAAGAGCAGTAGAGATCTTCCCCAAAACACTGGTTAGAGTCTGTTGCCAAAGGGGAGACACTGTCTAGTGACTAGAGTACTGGAATGAGGCTCAGGAGACATGGGTTTTAGTTCTGTCTCTGCCACTGACTTTCTGGGTGATGTTGGGCAACTCACTTTTGTCTTTGTGTGCCTTAGTTTCCCCATCTGTAAAATTAGGAGAATGGTACTGACCTCTTTTGTAAAGTGCCTTGAGATCTATGGTTGAAAAGAGTTATGTCAGAGCTAGGTGTAAAGTAAATCACACACTGTTTAGAATACTGTTTGTATCTCATTCTTAGACTTGTGGCAGGACCAGCTCAATTCCAGGGATCATTTCTTCAGATGAGGTAAATAGAAAAAGTTCCATGCCTACATTTCTTTGTGAATCTAGTCTATTAATGGTGTTTCTGAACTTATAATAAATAGAGAACAGCTGATATAATTTACTGTAGGTACTGTATTCACCTCTCTTTAGGTCCTACATTTTCTATTGTACTCATATTGTAATGCGGTATTTTTATATCCCTAAGTAATGCTAACTTCTGAAATATATCAATTGGTTCTGAAATTACTTTATTTATGGAATTTTACCTTGACTTATTACATTAGCAAAGATAATTTCTGATGTATACATCAGCAGCTTTTTGCTATATTCAGATTTCGTATGCACATCTATCAGTAGAAAAC
Source organism: Mesoclemmys tuberculata (assembly GCA_007922155.1). Taxonomy (NCBI): domain Eukaryota; kingdom Metazoa; phylum Chordata; order Testudines; family Chelidae; genus Mesoclemmys; species Mesoclemmys tuberculata. The sequence goes on from ML677027.1 coordinate 365,069, forward strand.
ACGTGATAGATAAAAGACAAAATAATTGGTAGATGTTCCAAAGAGTTTAAAACAGTTTAGTAAAATTAAAATGGCCACTGGAAGAATCAACAAGGGTTTTTGAGCTGCAACAGCTCTGTTTCCATGCAGAGTGGTGAAATGATACTGCTACAGAACTTTGGAAAATATATTGCCAAGCTGCATCTTAAAATATTGAATTTAGTTCCTTCATTGAGGTTAAAGATATTAGGCCAAATTCTACTCCCATTGAAGTCAATGGGAGTTTTACAATCACTACAGCTGGACCGAAATTTGGCCTATTTCTTCATATCAGCGTCTACATTTTTATGACATTAAAAACCTCCTTTTCTATCTCACCCAATTACTGCTGTCCAAGTTGAAAATGGGGTAATTTTCAGCACATCAAATGCACTCATAGACACATCTTGTCAGAAAATTGCGGCACATCTATACTATTGCACAGGTAATAGGGTTGAAGTGACCTCCTATGTCAGCTATTTTGTCTCTCTGAATCACGGTGGGATCATTTCAGTGCTTTCTAAAGCATCACTAATATAGCTGATTCTCAAGCCTTGCATTGAGTATCTTTAGTGACATCAAATCCTCAACCTTTGTTGGCTGCTAATTCCTTGGCATTCTCTAATTGTCCATATGCTTCTTAGCTACATTTGTTCATTAATTATCTTGAAGCAGAAAAATTGAGTTCATGCACCATAATATTAATAGGAGCACCATAATATTTACCCTCTTTAGCAATAAATATATTACAAAGTCCTCAACCCTATTAATTTTTGATGGTAGAGAATATTATTTTATGCAGGTTCTAGAATCTGAAATGAATACATTTAAATTCATTACTTATACACCCCAGCCCCATCAACAACTTTAACACTGACTTGATTTTTGCTAATACTGTGGCACTAACAATTCTTCTGAGTCTCAGTTTACCCACTTTCAAAAATCCAGTTAGGATTAACATGGCAGTGACACCTAATATGAAAATTACTTTGAAATTTTTGGATCTTTGAATATTATCTCACAGCACTTAAGAAAGAGATTTCACTACAGGTTTACATAATCCATACATCTCAGAGAAAAAAGGCAAGCATTGACTGTTAAAGCCCAATTTTACCCAACTTGTCAGGCTGAACTGGGAATCTTCCTTAATTGCAATCTGATCATTGCAAGCAGTACTTTAACATTAACAAATTGCTTAATGTTGGTGGATATTGTATTGTACACAGAAAAGGTAATATTCGACATCCTTGTTCTCTCCTTACTAGTCATTGCATATTTTTTTATAGTTTTAACAATGAGCAATTGCTTTTTTTTCTCCTCAAACTTGATGAACAGCACCAGTGATTTAACCTGGAAAAAAGTAACACAATACATTCAGGGGGAGGGGGGAAGATCCAAAACATGGATATTCTATATAAGGGTAAAGTCTGGAAAGCAGCAATGCCAAAAAAGACCTAGGGGTGATAGTGGATAGCTACAGACCTGGGGCCAGATCCTCAGTTACTATAAATTGGTGTAGCTTCATCAACTGTGGACTTGTATTGGGATAGGGAGAAAATAAAGGTAAATTGCACAACATGGAGAGGAGTACATCCTATAATAAGGGCATGTCAGAGGAAAATGCCTATGCTGGATGCCTTTCCCTCTCTTTCAGCTTCTGTAAATCCCTTATGTGGCTCACAGCCATGGACAAAAACTGGACAAGGCAGGAAGTTGTGGGCAGCATGCTCTTCTCCAACTTCAGCAGCTCCCCCAGGAAAAGTCATGGAGAGCAGCCTGTGGTTCCTCTGCAAAATCAGAGCCCTGAAGTTGGCAGTTATTGGCAGCATGACTGTTGGGCATTCTGTGCTGCTGTGGTTGGTAGGGAGCTGCAAGGCAGAGAGAGGAGAGACCAGAAAGCTACCTCCTCACAGCTGGGCAGCATTCACAGAGCTTTTTAGGCTGCGTCTCTGGAGATGCTCTGCACTCCACACCACTGCCATCTCTGGCTCTGTGAATTGGGATTGATTCTCAGAATCCATTGTAGTTCAAGATATTTTATCTTAACGAGCAAGGCTTTTTGTGCAGAAGAGAAGCCTGTGAGCCAATGTGATTTTGATCAGCACGAGTCTGATCCTGCAAGATGCTGAGCACTTTGCTCTGGTTCAGCAAAGCCTAAAGTAATCCATATGCCTAAGAAGTGGTCTGCTGCATTGCGACCAAAGTGCTAAGCACATGACAAGACAGACCCCTTTTCTGGCGACATCATATTGTAGAGCAGAGAACTGAGCTTCTCTCATTACAGTTTTGAAGCGGACGTGCCTAGAATAATGCTGTCTCTTCTAAAATCCTCACACTGCTGGAAAGATGTAGACAACTTGGAAGAAATTCAGAGATGAGTAACAGGAACAATTAACTGACTGGAGGGAAAGCCTTGCTAAGATTATAAAAGAACAATTATGTAGACTGTCTAGATGATGATTAAAGGAACATATTAAGGGAACAATTCCACTTCTGTAAGCTCCCCTGAATTACAAAAGAACTAAGCCTTATAGTGAAATATATCAGTGCACTTTGGAGAAATGATTGTTTTGTGACTTTGGAATAGCCTCCCAAGGGAAATAGTTGGAACCAAATTCACTGAAGCATTTAAAAAAGTTGGATTTATGCTACTGTAGCGGAGTGAATTTGGCTCAGTGTGTTCAATAAAGTGCTCACCCCAGAAGTTAAAAAGTATTTACAGGACTATTGTAGAGAAACAAGATGGCCTTGGCGCTAGGACTGATCTGTGTTCACTCTTGCTTAGGCAAATTGAATATGAAACATTTACTGAAGGTGGTGAGCACTTACTCACATGAACCATTCCATGTATCAGATTCCCCATCTTCTAACAGGGATAATAACTCTTACCTACCATAGGGTGTGTACAGGTGTGAGTTAATTCATTAATATTTGTAAAGCAATTAGAAATCTTCAGATGGAATCATATAAGTGGAAAGTCTTATTATTCATGGGCCAAATTCTTAGCTGCTTACTCATTTTCTACTAGTTCCTTTTCCAGGCAAATTCCAAATTGAAGCCAATGGGGATTGTATGTGTTTCATGATGCTTGCTGGTTAATATCATGGACTCCATGTGTCTAAAAATAAGCTGGCTCTTTATTAAGAGATCAATATGCAGCGATGCCGTAGCTGTGACTAGTATCCTGTCTATGTGCACTCAAACTTCCTGGTGTCTCCTCCAAACTTTTCCTTCCTTCAGTTTGTGCTCCTCCCTCCAAGTTTGATGCAGGTTGCTACAGCATGAATAAGGAATATAAAAATGGACTGAGAAGTTTAGGTCTTGGATAATATCAGTAGTAATCTTAGTAATACAAATGAACAGTAAATTCCTCAACATAATAGTCCTATAGATTAAAGACCTTCATGTTTCTGTGTATTTAATATTCTCATATGGCACAGTACAATTCTGGTTTAATTTAGAATCCATAGTATGGTTCTGTAACGAACCTCCTCCCCCTCCAATGGATCCAAAGCTCACCAAAATCAGTGCAAAGATACTCAATGACTTGGCCCATGATATTTGTGAGCTACACAGAGCCCTGCATTGGAGTTCATCTTACACTCTTTGGTGCAATTCAGAATGCTAGTTAAGCAATTCATAATAAATTATTGAATTCACTGTTGGGAAGAGAATTGGATTCTCTTGTTTTCAGATAAGAACTCAGTAATGCAGCTAATGGGAGAGGCTTATTAGCTCATCCCAGTATCTGCTCTTTTGAAATTAGATTTCCTGCTGCTACTCATTATAACTGGGACCTGAGAACTCCAGAGGCAAACAGCCAGGATCTGTGATCAGTTACACTTCCTTTGCATTCAGTGTAAAATGAACTCAGAATCTGGCTCATACCTACAGGACCATATTCTTCCCTCACTTATGTTATCTAATTCTGTTGATTTTAATGGGGTTGCATGGATATATATTATATTAGATTTTTGCCTCTCTGAATACACAAAGGGTGTTTGGATGGAATATTGGACCGGGATTTCAGCTGGTACAAATTACCATGGTACTACTGGCCTCAGTGGATCTACACCAATTAACATTAGCTGAAAATCTGACCTGAAAATGTGCAAAACCATTCAGAATCACCCCCAATTTTTTAAAATGATTTTGTCTACAGAAAGTAAAATGAAATGCATGTGTTTTTAGCTTACTTATCTCAAAACAGGGATCAATTCTTGCTATTTAAGAATCATAGAATATTAGAGTTCGAAGGGATCTCAGGAGGTCATCTAGTCCAACCCTCTGCTCAAAGCAAGACTATCCTCAGCTAACTCATCCTGTGAGGGTTTTGTCAAGCCGCAGCTTAAAAACCTCTAAAGATGGAGATGCCACCACCTCCCTAGGTAACCCATTCCAGTGCTTCACCACCTTCCTAGTGAAAAACTTTCCTAATGTCCAACCTAGACCTCCCCCACTTCAACTTGAGACTGTTGCTCCTTGTTCTGTCATCTGCCACCACTGAAAACAGCCTAGCTCCATCCTCCCTGGAACCCCCTTCCAAATAGTTAAAGGCTGCTATCAAATCCCCCCTCATTCTTCTCTTCTGCACACTAAACAGCCGTAGTTCTTTCAGCCTCTCCTCATAAGTCTTGTGCTCTAGCCCCCTTATCATTTTTGTTGCCCTCCGCTGGACTCTCTCCAATTTGTCCGCTTCCTTTTTTGTAGTGGAGGGCCCAAAACTGGACACAATACTCCAAATGCGGCCTCACCAATGCCAAATAGAGGGGAATAATCACTTCCCGTGATCTGCTGGCAATGTTCTTACTAATGGAGTCCAATATGCCATTAGCCTTCTTGGCAACCAGGGCACACTGCTGACTCATATCCAGCTTCTTATCCACTGTAACATCCAGATCCTTTTCTGGAGAACTGCTGTGTAGCTCGTCGATCCCTAATCTGTAGCTGTGCATGGGATAGGCAGTTTAGGAGGAAGGAAAACACAACGTAAGTTGTTGCTGTCTATCTGAAATAACTCTAGCTTACAAAACATTCAATTTAAATTAAGCCTTTGATATAAACTTCTATGGTTTGGTTGAGCATTTTGGTACTACAAAGATTGCCACTATTACAAAGCCTCAAGGTAGACACTGATAGAATCACATGACAAATTTCTATGTTTTGCCATTTAACTGATGTGAGTCTACAAACACTTTTTTTGTCCACACTTTAAGTTTTTAGCAGGTCACACATCACCATGATTTCTGAACCCTACCCCGGGTTTTCAAACATCCCCTTGTTAGGACACACCTGGACGTTTCAACATGCAAACAATGGCATAACATGTCTAACATATGCCACTCTAAAATATTTCCTGTAACCATATATTTCTGTAGTAGTGACTGTAACACAGCACCTTATTTGTTCAAGCTGCCCACTATGCTTTAACGTTACAAGTAGAACAAACTCTGGTGCTGTGAAATTCAGAGATAAGATATGGAGGTTTGGGTTGGTTTCCTTTATGCAGTGTTGTTGTTGCTGTTGTTTGCTGTTGTTTTTAAGATAGGAAAATGCTGAGTTATGGGGTCCTAATTCCATCTAGATTTTTTATTTTATTTCCATTAAACTGAATGGTTTATGACACTACCAGAATCACTCAGTAGAATTGCAACCCAGTAACTTCCACTTAGCTGTTTTTATTCTGTGAATAATAAATAAATGGATAAATAGCCAACCCAAAAAGAGTTCACCTTCTTAAATATAATGCACACAACCATATTGTATTTATTTTAAATAAATGATACCTTGATTGCAAACTCAAAGCGTAATCCTTGTGTTTATTCTTTTTGGTAAGTGCCATCCCCTCTGTGTGGGTGTGTGTGCATGTGTCCGTCCGTACATTTGTCAAATAATGATACATATGTGTCTGCCTGTCTATCATCATAGCTGTTGCTAAGGAATTTCTTAAGTGCCCGTTTATATAGAAGCTAGGCACTGATTGTAATGTTGAATTTTGTTGCTGTAACAAATAGTGAGAACCTAAATAAATTCCTAAAAGTCCCTATATATATTCTTTTATATTTTTACATAATATATAATAAATATCATGCTTTGAAGTACAACATTGAAAGAAGATACTCTAATGCACCATGAAGCAAGGATAGAAGAATTCCATGTATGTTGTGCATATGGTGTTTTTGACAAAGGACCCACTCCTGCAGACATTTCCTCAGCCTGGGTTCATTTGTACCATTAAGGCACAGTCTTAGGACATTTCTATACAACACGTTATTGCATTGCAATCTGCAATGTAAATCTACAGTGCTCCAAAATGCCATGCACTAACTCCTCAGTACAAGTTTCCTAATGCAATTTTTGTGTTACTTTTTCAAACAACAGTAGGTCAAAGTGTGCTTGGGAACTTCTACTGCACAGCAAAAGGATCCACTCAGACAGCTAATGAGTGGCACACTGGAGTACTGTAGATTTACATTCCACCCTGCCATTTGCTAACTTGTCATGTAGACATGCCCATATACGGGGACCAGTGCATACTCTCACCTCTTCAGAGAGAGCACCAGGAAACATTCTGTCTCAGTATTGCCAGTTCTTGGAAATTTTACCAACAGTCTTCTGATATCTGGTGTTTTTTGTAAGGTGCATTCCCCTGGAGTCATAGATTCCATAGTCATGGAACTCATTTCATGGTTTTTAAGGCAAAAGGGGCCATTGTGATATTTTATTCTGGCATCCCTGTGTAACACAAGCCATAGAATCTCACCCTATAGTTTCTGACTCAAGACCATAACTTCTGTTTGGCTATTGCATATCTTTTAGAAAGACTAGATTTAAAGTCTTCAAGTGCTCAGAATCCACTATAGCCCTAGGTAAAATGTTCCAATACTTAAAGTCTTTCTGGATTATATATTCATCTCTACTGCAGTCAGAAATGAACCAAGTTATTTTTATATCTGGGCTATATGCAGATTGTGTATTTGACTACGTTCTTTGTCATGTAATGGAAGTTGGGGAAAAATTTTGAATGTACTGAAATTCCCTCAGCCTCTTCATCCTCTACCGAGCCTGTCTCTGTCTCTCTCTTCTCCCCCCGCACACCTTTTCCCACACAGATTCAATGCTTCAGTGCTTTATTCATGCTCTCTTCCTGCTCAAAAAGGTGAAATTGTGATCAGAGAACATTCCATCATGACTAATCACATGGTTCTAAAAGCAAATTTCATAGAGAGGCTACTGGAAGGAGCAGTTGATACAAAGTGCTGATCAGGAAAGCTTTTGGTAAACAAATATCTAAAAAACCATTCTCCAAAACTTGTGAACAAACGAATCATTGAACATTAAGCCCTGTTCTGGATAGAAAAAAAGATCCAAAGCTGATAAATAAATAATTCACCATGAATAATTTATCCTGTCATTTGGCCCTTACTACCATAAATGGTCTTTGATTCATTCCTCATCCCACTCCTGTTTTTGGGAAGGGTGAGGAGTGGATTCACTCTTTTCCTTTCTTCCATGTGATGTTTCTAGCCTTCTGATGGTCTTTACTCTGGCAGAGTACACTTGACTTGGCCACTGCTTTTGACTGCACAGTCAATGTCTCTATCATTAGTGTGCTCTGCATTTTTTTCAGCCCTTGAGCAGCGAATAGAGCCTGTCAGCTGTATTTCACATAAGCTTTAACATACATGGCATGCATGAGGTAAACCTCATCCATCTCCCTCCTTGGGAAAGATGTTTCACTACAGTCCTGGACCAAACACAACTGCTGCAGTACGGAACATGGGTGGGCAGCAGGAACTCTGCTAAAGGGACTAAAGGGAGCTTTCCATACAAACACGACAAGACATTTGCTCAAAACAACAGCTCTCTCAGCACCAGGCTGGCTTAATATAGAGCCAACATGTTTCCATCTGTTCTATTTCTATCAGCTTAATTTCAGATTTGAACACTTGCTATCCAAAACTGTAATAGGTTTATCTTCATCTGTTGCTTCATTTTCAAGACGTTGGGTCTGTGCCAAGAAATCGCTTGCCTTTGGTGCCATTAACTATTGATACATGAATTTTGCTCAGACCTGATTGGGATCTAATTGGTGTTTTTCCTCCGATTTGTAGTGAGAGCCAACTTTCTCTCTGGCTGCTAGTGGCTTACTTCAGCAAGCAATGATGCCATCCCGAATCACTTCCTGGTAAGGGGTAAATGCTACTCCTGATTGCCAAAGCTTGCTATGTGAGTTGGAATATGTAGTTTACAGGAAACTTTACTTTAGTCTGCTGTAACCTCAGTAACCTCTGGGAGTTTATGCCATGGTTGACTTTGGCCCTCAATGGCTAGTACACTGCACTCCTGTTTGATAATTCTTGTTGGATCTTACATTGCTCATGTAACATCATATTTATGTTGCATGGCAATATTTTATGAGGTGATGTGACACTATGTAACACAATGTGACATTCAAAATGTACTTGAAATGTGACTTAACTTGTTCAAAATAAATACATGCTCTCAGCGAATCAGGCATCCTGAGACATTGTTTCTAGTCTAGCAACTAATGTAACTTAACAGATAGGAAAACACCATAGCAAACAAAAGCATGTTTGCCTTCTTCAACTTGAAAGTGATGAGAAATTATGGGACAAAACAGAGTTCACTCACTCAGATGAAGTGGCATCAACAGTTTTAACTGTTGGAGAAAGAATAAAATCCATAATGTGCATTTGAGAGGTCAAGGCAACCTTATTAGTCTATTTAAAAAAATTACTCTCACTTTCTGCAATTGTGCTCCTATTCTGGTCTGTGTGACAAGACTCCATGAATCCTGAATTAGTGCTTATCAGCTTTGCAGCATGAGCTCAGGAAATGGTCTGGTCTTTCCTTTCTTCTTCTTTCCTGAGAAGGTCTCCTGGATATTGTTTACTCTGCCTCTATGACTCCATGAGCAATGTGCCAAACATATCAGCAGGTGATTCACTGAACTATTTTCTCTTTGTATTCTGACTTGCAAGAGAAGGCTTGGTATTCACTGTCTACGTATGTTACTTCTCATTGTAGTTGATATAGCAATAGAAAATGTACAGCATAGGGTAAAAAAAAAATTTGGTTTTCTTTATTTTTAATGTAATTTACCAATAAACCAACAAAATGGTTGTTCAAAATAAATAGTAATTAAAGACACAATTTTAATTTCTATTTAATAATTCATAAACTTCTCTCATGTTAAAATTGAAACAATGACAGTATGTGAGCTGCCAGACAGGAAGTAATTTTGGTTGCGTAAAAATATACAAGTGTGGATATGTATATACTTCATATTGTTGAATAGATGTCAAGGCCCCTGTATTGCAAACACTTCCACGTGTATAACTATATGAATAGTAGAGCTGGTAGAAAAAATGTTAATTTAAACATTTTCCTTAAATAAACAGACACACATTTTGGAAAAAAGAAAATCTGAAAAATTAATTCAATTTTGAATAGCAATAAAGCCTGCTCCCCCCAAAAAAAGATTTTGAAATTTTTTTCACAAAAAAGGGACATGTTTTTCATTAAAATTTTTGCAAAAAAAAAAAAATTCCCACTTTTCAACCAGTTAGGTTTTGTATTCCCATTGACTTCAAAGTTAAGAACATACTTAAATACTTTGCTGAATTGGATTCATCCGTACTGGATACCTGTAAAGGTACTCAAAATGCCATGAATTTATTATCTTCACAACATCTGTATGAGGCACAGCAAGGAAATGAGCCCAAATTTCACTGGTAGGGAAAGGGAGGCACAGAACCCTAACTTTTAGTCAAATTTCAACCCATTCTCCAACAATGAGGATGCAACTTTATCTTGTCACTCAGCAAGTCAGAGCCGGAATCATGATTTCAAAGTTCCTACTCTCCAGGCTTGTGGTTTATGTCACTAGTTTAAAAGCTATTATAGATCAAAACAAAAAAACAAAAAGCACAGAGTATTTTGTTTTACTCTGGGGTCAGTGTGTGAACGTGAAAGTTTTTTTTTTGTTATTTTTATTAGAAAAAAATGCATAATGTGCCTGTAACCAAAATAATAAAAACCAAACACTTCTCCAGAGCCTCACTATTGCTTGTACTTATTTTCTGGCAGTGAACTTTCCAGCATAGGCTGTGCAGCTTTCCCTGCTCTGTGCAATCTCTATCAAATAAAGAAGCCTCTGGCTACACTTCTGTGAACTGGCTGGGAAGAACTGTGGCCTTTTGTCTCTGCGCCCCTTGGTGGAGTCAGACGAAGAGGATTCATGGGCTCCGCCTGCAGTTGCAATGGGAAACCTTATTCCCTCCTGTTTTACGTGTTACTTTCCTTCACACTCTGTCACTACTCTCTCTGGTGTTGCTTGTTTCTCCACTGGTGCCTTGAGTCCCTCTCAAAATGGATTTGCTACATTTTTCTCTCACTTGTGGGATGGACACATGATCACTGAGATTTCCTGTTCCCCACCCTCTCCGGCCTCTGTATTAACCTTAAATATCTTTAACCTAGCATTGGTTTTATTGCTCCTTCTCATTCTTGGTACCATTTCTAAGTCATTCTTCACTAGCAAGGCAAAAGTGACCTCCCCTAACAGACTTAATTCCTGTTTTTCATTGCACTGGTTTTACCTGAGCCTGAGCAAAGGAAGGTTTTTTGTTTGTTTGTTTTTTACCCAGCATCTTTGTGTGCATTGATTTATCCATACTTGTAAGACACAAAAATCATCAGCAAATTATATCATTTCCAGAGTTTAAAGCATGCACAATTCTAATGTGAACCTAAAGGTAACCAGTAGTTATACTGAAGAAATATATTTTGGCATGATAGAAATAGAGCAGGGCACATGATATAAGACATAAATCAGGCAATTTCCAGCTGAGCCATGAACTATGATGAGCCATCTACTCCACCCCCAGCTGAGCACAGGTCAGAAGGATCCTTCTATACGGCTATATTGCCAATAGAATGGTTTCCTACATAGTTAAACTGCATTGCCTTTCAATCCTAAAAGCAGAACTACAAAGAAACATGGGGGAGGGTCAGAGGGAAATGATCAGAGAATAAAATGAGTGAACCACAAAAGGTGCAGAAGTTCCATTCAAGTAAGGTTAGATGCTTGCTTATCTGAAAAGCTTTGAACTGCAAATAAGGCAGAATAACTTGCACAACTAGGCTTTTTTCATGAGATTTCTAACTATTCTTCTGAGGCAGAAAATAGTTGAGGAACAGACTTTGTTGTGTATTTTGATATTTTCACTCTATTTTTCTTGAAACTAGAATGTGTGAAAGAATTTGTAATTTAAAAAATATATAAACTATTAAAAATTGGATATGGTTCTTTTTGAGCAATAGGCAGTTTAAGCCAGGTCACTCTTCCTTGATGATGAAGTAGAAGGATGAAGAAATCTTAGCTGTATATGTCTTCTATTGAACAGGAATTAATGTGTCCAGCATTTGGTGAGATTTCTCATCAGTTAGGTTGTACTTTCAGAAATACAGCCAGCACAACATTTATTTTTGTTTGTAAATGAAGAAGTAGCCCTCTCTGCTTATCATTGTCCATCTGCCTGTGATGGAGCATCTGCTCTTCACTGGCATTTACGGGGTTAAAAGCAGCCCTAGGGAGGCTGTGTGGGAGACAGCCAATAGGAGAGAGGCTGGGAGGAACAGCCAATCAAAGGCCAGCAGGCCCATATAAAAGGAAGTGCAGGGCCAAGCAGAGCAGTGATTGCCTGGAGCTCAAAGACAGAAGTCTGTCTCTCTCACAGGCTAAGCTGCCTGCAGTACCTGAGAGAGTGTTACTGCTGGGAGTAGGTGGTAGCAGGGCAGAGAAGGTGCTAGGGATGAGAGAAGTGGCCCAGGGAGACAGCAGCATGGTAAGAAATTCAAAGTGCAGCAGGAGGCTGCGGTCCACAGGGTCCCTGGGCTGGGATCTGGAGTAGTTGGTGGACCTGGGTCCTTCTGCCCCTCTCCCTCCCAATAGTCATTGGGGAAGTGGTGGGACTGAGAAACTGCAGTGGCCATTGGGAAAGTGGCTAGACTCCTGAGGAGCCAAACCTCTCCTGGAAAGGGGAAACATGGATTGTGGCTTGGCTGGAGGGCTGAGTCATGAAGAGGGTGCTGTGGGTCCTAACAGTGGCAGGAAGGGCTACAGGCCAACTGCAGTGAGAAAGTGATGATGCGCAGACTGCAGATGTGGGTGTCTGCTCGAGCTAGTCCCCAGACAACCAGCAGGAGGAGCCAGTCCAGCGATGAGTGTTACAAATCTGTCACACTGCCGTTAATGTACCTATCACCATAATAGCCATGTAATGTACATGTAATGAAAACAGCATAATTCTATTCAAAAGGAAAGTTCTCCCTGCTCATGCTGACTTCTTTCTGGTTTTTTATTTTATTTATTATTTATACTACAGTAGCTCCTGGAACACTAGGCATGGAATATGACCTGATTGTGCCTGACTCTGTACTAACACAGAACTAAAAGATCCCTACCACAAAGATCTTGCAATGTAAGTATGAAACAGATGGGGGAGTACAAGGAAACAGTGAGACAATATTAGTCATCATGATGGGCGTGGTCCTTTGCCCATTATTGCCAGGTTTGTTGCAGGCATCGTGGAAATGGAAAGTTTTAATATTGATTTCATTGACTATTTCTGTAACAAATGTAAGTGTTACCAGGGAAGCCCTGCACAAAGAAAGTGATCTTTCATTGCCCATTGAAGGTGGCAAGAGTTGGGTTTTGTTTCACTAAGAAAACCCTGCTCTTGACCACAGTGAGTTTTACCCTGGTCTAAGTCAGCCATGATATTGCTAAGGAGTACAGATTTGATAGCCATGTGCAGAGAGTGAGGAAAGCTACTGAGATGCAATGCTTTAAAGATACGAATCAGAGCACTGAAACAGTGTGCACCTGTTCTCTGACAGATTGAGCTGACATTTCCTGGGGAGCAGCCATTCAAATCAATCTGAATATGGCAAGCTCAGTTGGTCCAAACTATGGAGCACCATATGACATGCCCATTACATTTCATGGCATGGTGGAGCATACTGCCCAAGCTGTAATCTTTCATGCTTTATGCCCCTTTAGGCCAACTGGGCTTGCCAAAATTTTCAATGACTGGTGGTGAACACAGTTAAAGGGTTTGTGTTGGCTATACCACCAAACAGCCAGTGTCCTTGGCTTACTGACATTCAAAGGAATAGCAGATCATTAAACACATCATAGTGATGCAAGAGATCTGGAGGCTGTACTGAGATACTGACGGATCATATTAAAAAGTGTTTTGTTTTTTTAAATCAGGAATGATTCAATAGCAGTTTTACTGGCAGGGACTCTTTCAAGAGAACCGTATGTTTCTGAAATTTCTGTGTTTGACGTAACCCAGGCCTGATGCTGCATTTCCAACCATACCAGCTCACTGCAAAAAGTTACCAGCTCAACAAATCCACTGCAAAGTTGAATGTTACATTTAGAACAACACAGTGCCCCTTAGTGGTCACTTATTACCTAATTTTCATTGCTTGGTGGTGTCACAGTTGATATGCAAATATTGTTGGCTAGCAGAAGTACATAATCAGGTGGCTAATTAATCATCAAATGTTGGCTTCTTGAAGTCCAGACAAATCAAGCTATGAATTACAGATTCAAGTGGGGAACAATGTAATTATAATCAACATTTTATCAGTTCTGTTTCTCAACCAAAGTTCTGTCATTATTCCTTGGACAGAGGTAGCTCTTTAATTACTGAACAGCTGCATCCACCAGCTGCTTACTGTGTACAGATGTCATCACCTTAAAGCAATGACGGAGAGGTCATACCAATTATGGAAGCATCAGGCTGCTCAAATTTAATTTGAAGATATCGTGAATCACTGTATTTGTTAGATTACAAATACATTTCTATTGATTGTCGCTGAACCATAGGACTCTGCCTCAGTGTACCTTAAATCCTATATTTAGTTTTTCTAATGTATTACCAAAACATATTTTAAAATAAACTGTGTGTACATGAAGAAACACATGCACACTATGAAACATTGTATAGGAGCAGATCTCAGCTGGTAGTGTAATTCTGTTGAGGTCAATGGAGCTATGCCAATTCTGGACCTAAATTTCTATATTGTGTTCTCAATGCACAGACCCACAAAACACTTTCTGCAAGAAGAAAATTATAAGAAAGAGAAGAGATGTGATAGTTAAAAAGAAATGACATCAGACTTGTTTACTTGGCTACTTAGTTCACAGCAGGCTAGTGTGCTGTACATTCACACCTGGGCTTGCCACACACTAACTAGCTATATGGCCCAGCCCTCAGTGGGAAAGAAGGGGGGTACAGGGTTATAGATAATAAGTCATCCCAAGCAGAAGGCCCATGCCTCCTGAACTTTGAATGGGGCATACCAGGAGCTCCAACAGGAAGATGAGAATAGATAGAGGTGAGAGGGATGGGGGGGTGGGAGGGGAAATAACACAAAGAGTTTTAAAAAAGAATCAACATCACAGTTTAGAACTGGTTCGACATATTCATACATTATCTGGAAAAAGGAGGAAACAGTAAGGTGGCAAAATTTGCAGATGAGACAAAGCTGCTCAAGATAGTTAAATCCAAAGCAGACTGTGAAGAGTTACAAAGGGATCTCACAAAACTGGGAGACTGGGCAACAAAGGGGCAGGTGACATTCAGTGTTGATAAATGCAAAATAATGCACAGTGGAAAACATAAACCCAACTATGCATATAAAATGATGGGGTCTAAATTAGCTGTTACCACTCAGAGAGATTTTGGCATCATTGTGGCTAGTTCACTGAAAAAATCTACTCAATCTGCAGCGACAGTCAAATAAACCTACTAGAATGTTGGGAATTATTAGGAAAGGGACAGATAAGACAGAAAATATCATATTGCCTATTTAGAAATCAATGGTATGTCCACATATTGAATACTGCGTGCATATCTGGTTGCCCGATCTCAAGAAAGATATATTGGAATGGTAAAAGGGCAACAAAAATGATGATTAGGAACAGCTTCCATATGATGAGAGATTCATAAGACTGGGACTTTTCTGCTTGGAAAAGAGATGACTAAGGGGAGACATGATGTCTAAAAACCATGACTGGTGTGAAGAAAGTAAATATGGAAGTGTTTTCTCTATCTCATAACACAAGAACTTGGGGTCCCCAAATGAAATTAATAGGTTTAAAAAGAACAAAAGGAAGTATTTCTTAACACCATGCACAGTCAACCTGTGGAACTCTTTGCCAGAGGATGTTGTGGAGGCCAAAACTATAACAGGGTTAAAAAAGGACCTATTCTCCATGAACTTATCCAGTTCTATCAATGACTATAAGCCAGGATGGGCAGGGATACAAAACCATCCTCTGAAGTATCCGTAGTCTTTGCTTGCCAGAAGCTGGGAATAGATGACAGGGGATGTATCACTTAATGATTACTTTTTCTGTTAATTTTCTCTGAAGAGAATTTATTGGGCTAGATGGACCATTGTTCTGACCCAGTATGGCCGTTTTTATGGATTCAGGCTGGATAACAAATTCAAGATGACAAAATGTACTCTCATTTCCTGTATTAAATGTTTGTTAACATGATGTTGGACTTTTCCAGTTCTTGAATGTTGTTTTAAGTAGATTTAAATGAAAGCAAGAGTTATATGCATTTATCCCTTGTCATACTACTAAACTCATTGAATATATATTTCTTTCTTTAATGTTTTTTCACCCTTTATGTTCCTTTTCATGAGGAGGGCTTTTTTTATTTGTTTGTGGGGTTTTTTTCAATAACAATCCAGAGCTTATTTACAGTCCCTGGACAAAATATAGCCAGGCATAATAAAATCTACTGCATAGACTAAGTTATATCTGGGCATTTGACATCATATTTCTAGACTAAGATTTCATTGTACGTACAAAGACATTTTTAAAAAAGATATTCAGAAAATGTCACCTTTCTGATGCCTTCTGCCAAAAGCAGGCCGATTTTCATTTCTAAGTTTTGTAATGACATGCTCTTAAAACTGAAATCTTTGCAGTCCCTTAACTACAGTTATTGAGCAACTATAAAACAATACATTTCCATATTTTCTGTCAATATTAATAGTAAATCCATCTCTCTCAGGCTGTCTTTTGCTATCAACAGGAGTAAGCTCTGTTGATATTTGCGTGCTACAGTTAAATACAACAGAGGCCATTGTTTTACTGCCAGCATAAGCAAATATATGATTAGAATATTTTATATGAACAAATCAGTGTTGCAGACAATAACTCTAGCCCACCAATACATTACCTTGCTGTTTACTCTGATTCTGAACCAGCAATTGCATGCTAAATCTATTCATAATTAAGGTCCTGATCCTGAAATGCATTTAGCACATGACATGTCTGCTTATTTCTACTAGAGATCTGGGCACCCAGCTCCTCCCAGGATCAGGCCCTAAATGTCTGTAGGGGAGGTGATTCATTCAGTAAAAGAGTTAACTGGGATTTGATACAGTATTCAGTTCTAGAGTTGCTTTAGACAGTGTTAAACATTGAGAAGAAGGATGGGTTTGTGGTTAAGGCATTGGATTGGGACCCAGAAAATCTAGCTTTAATTTGTGGTTCTGTCTGTGATGCTTGGGCAAGTCACTTAATTTCTGTGTATCTCAGTTTTCCCTTTGCAAAAAGAGGATAAAACACTATTTCTTCACACTTTGTCTCTGTCTGTTTTGATTCTAAGCTCTCCATTGCTGGCCCTCTTGTTTGTGATCAATTTGTACAATGCCTAGTGCAATGGGGCATTGATCTTAGTTGGGCCCCTAGACTCTATTTTAATACAGATAATGAAGAATAATACACACAATAGACATGCATGCCATTGTTCTAAACATTAATGCTGGGGGTGGGGATTGATTGCTCATGTCGCTGGAAAAATGGTGAATTTTCTCATCTGTAAACTTTTCTCGCCCAAGTCCATCAGTCAGCTTGCACAAGCCTATTCACAGCTTGAGTGCTGAATTTTATTAGATGCTCTCAGACTGAGTGGTTACTTGCGCCTTGCTCATGATGTAGATGTTTGTGAGTTAATCAGAAGAATACTTTAAATCCTAAAAGGCCACATACAGAGAATGAACATGACACAGGCAAAGGATGTAAATTGTAATGACAGTAAAATTTAGCATGTGATTCCTTAGACTGTAGTTTTCCACACACATGCCACTTCAGTAGCTCATAGCTCAGATAAAAATAAATAAGGAAGATCTGAAATGTACAAGGGTGCTGTTTATATGATAAATGTACAAGGGTGCTGTGTATCTCTTTGGAAGTTTGTTTGCCTGGACTTTAGAATACAAGATAAAAGATTTCTTTCCGTTGAGTGATTTTTATTCTGTCCTTCCTTTTTTATTTTTAACATCTCTTTACTGAAATGAGAATACAAGGTGTAACAAATAAATTTTTGCCAAGTCAGACTCTGCATTATATTAGACTCTGCCCTCACTTATTCCATGAGTAGCTCTGTTGAAATGAGTGGAACTGCTTGTGAAAAAATCTGACCTAGAGAGAATACAGAGGAAGAAAGTAGCTATTTTATAACCTTATACCCTTGTATCTTGTCATTTTTAAGAATAGTTTAAAATCTTGTTATTTGTCAATCTGCAAACTATAAATTTATTAGAAGTGCATTATGAAACCCCTGGAGTCAATTCATATACTGATGGGACTATTTTTCATTTCATTTCTACTTGATGTATAACATTGCAAAGGGAAAAAGAGTATGAAGACGTTTCTCCTTAGAAAAGTGAAGAAATTCTTTGATTGCCCTTCAGTGTTAACTGATGGTAGAAGGTAGTAAACACACCAAAAGGCAGAAGATAGCTGTAGAGCACTCCCTACTACCTTTCCCTGTAGAAGCACGCATGCAACATATCACCAAAAACAAACATTTCCAAAATCTTAACCCAATATATTTCCACAATAGTAGAAATCTTGCTGAGTAGAGCTGGTTGAAAAAATGTTATACACATTTTTTAAAAATCTGTTTTGTTTTATTACATTTTAAAATTTCAACCAGCTGCCCAAAGAATGGGACAAAAATTGCAAACATGTCACTGAGAAATTTCCCATTTCTACTTCTGACATTGACATATCAAAATTTTGTCAAGATGGGAAATTTCAATCAGCTGCATTGTTGGATCTCATCTTGGGTTAGCCATTTCAGTAGTAGTCCATGGGGAAAATAGAATCCAATACTGCTTCTTAAGGAGACATCTAGAAGCTTATAACATGGTGCCTTTTCTATTTTTTATTGATTTATGTAATATGAGCCACATGTCTGTGACAATAGCTTACTGGTTAAGTGAAACATTATTTCTAAGAAACAGGATAACAAATGAACAAATAACATCCCCTCTCTAGCTGTTATGACCTTCTATTGTTCTCGTCTGGATTAAATGACAAATCTCATTGCACTCACTAAAGTCACATATAACTTATTTATTGTGTAATTTAATACCACAGAAAAAGGTCAGTGATGTTTCCCTTTAAATACGGAGTTATTTGGAATAAAATGCAGTCAGTCAAAAGATATGTTGTAACCTGGCAAACAGAGCTGGGAGAACGTTCTCAGCACAAGGGATAGCCCAGAGTAATACCATAAAGGGATCGCTGAAGACCCCAGCTGGTCTTCACCACTAAAATTAAACTACAGTGTGCTTGGCCTCTCTAATTATTATCTGCACTGAAGTAGTGCCTCTGGAACACGGTCTTTATTTTTTATGTAACAGTAACACCTTGAAGCCCTAACCAACATCAGGACCCCAGTGTGCTATTTGCTACAAAGATATACAGTCCCTGCCTTGAATATCTTACAATCTGACTAGGCAAGACAGATGAAGAGTGGTAGAGAGGAAGTATTATTATCCCCATTTTACAAAGGGGAACCTGAAATGAGACACACAGAAATTAAGGCCCCAATCCAGTAAAACACATAACCATGTACTTAACTTTACATATGTGAGAAGTCCAGTTGACTTCAATGTGACCACTCGTGTGCTTATAATTAAATACATGCTGAGGTACTTTGACTTGCCCCAAAGGCTCATGCAAAGGCTCTACTGGAGCTGGGAATAGAACCTAAGTCATCTGAGTCCTCATCCCTGTCTTAACTGCAAGATCACTCCCCCTTTCAGGACTGTGATGTCATTTATGCAAGGCGTTGGATAAACACAAAACTGGACAGTCACTGCCCTGAAGAGCTCAAAATCCAATTTCAGGCCCGGTCTACACTTACCTTCCAGATTCGGCGGCAGTCAACGGGAGATACAGAAATGACGTAAAAAACGTGCGTATCTCCTGTCGATTTTGCTGCGTCTGTTCCATGCACCATGCACACTGTACTGCGCCGACAGGGACAGCATTCCCATTGATGCAGCACTACACCACTTATGGAGGTGGTTTTCCTCTGTCGATTTCTGGATTGACTGAGTGGGTCTACACAGACTGCTCCGTTGATCCAGAGGCATTGATCTGACAGTGGCGAATTTGCTGCTGTCAGTATAGGTGTAGCCTAAGAGAAGAAAGTTAAACCAGTGGGTATAGTGCAATAGGAAGACGTGGGGGAGGAAGAAAGAAACAGCACTAAGATAATGTTATCATAAACTAGCAATGTGCTTACCTACATGCATGATGTTTAACATAATTGACTTGCTGCTACCTTACCATGACTAATAATATAATAAAGTCCTTATAACAGCTGTTTGGGTCTGGTGTTATTAATTGCATGCCAGCATTCTCACTAGGAACCACTCTTTCAAGGAGCTATAAATCAGATTTAGAAATTTGCCCTAGGTTGAAATGCCAATGTGAAATGGCTGTGAAAAAAGGGACTAATAAGAATTTCTGCTATAAGCTGGGGATGCATCAACTGGAAGTGAAAGAGGAGGAAAAGGACCTGGGCATATTGGTTGATAACAATGAATTGCCAGTGTGAGTGACCCTGAAAAAACCCTAATGCGGTGTTTGGATGCATCAGATGAGGTATTAAGGTGTTAATACCATTATACAAGGCACTGGTCAGACTTCATCTAGAATACTGTGTGCAGTTCTGGTCCCCTATGTTTAAGAAAGATGAATTCAGACTGGAACAAGTGCTGAGAAGGGTATTAGGACGGATCTGTGGAATAGAAAACCTGCCTTATGAGAGGAGACTCAAAGAGCTTGACTTGTTTAGCCTAACCAAAAGAAGGTTGAGAGGAGATAGGATTGCTCTCTATAAATACATCAGAGGGATAAACACCAGGGAGGGAGAGGAATTATTTAAGTGCAGCACCACTGTGGACACAGGAACTAATGGATATAAACTGGCCATTAGGAAGTTTATACTTGAAATTAGAGGCAGGTTTCTAATCATCAGAGGAGTGAAGTTCTGGAATAGCCTTCCAAGGGGAGCACTGGAGGGTGGGAGGGGTGGGGGTGGGAGGCAAAAAACCTAGCTGACTTCAAAACTGAGCTTGATAAATTTATGGAGGGTATGGTATGATGGGACAGCCTTGATTGGCAATTGACTGATCTCTGATAGATATGCCACTGGTCTGTGAAGGGATGTTAGATGGGGTGGGTTCTGAGTTATTACAGAGAATTCTTTCTTGGGTGTCTAACTGAGTCTTGCCCACGTGTTCAGGGTTTAGCTGATCGCCATATTTGGGGTTGGGAAGGAATTTTCCTTCAGGGCAGATTGGCAAAAGCTCTCAGGGTTTTTCACCTTCCTCTGTAGTCTGGGGCATGGCTCACTTGCTGGTGGATTCTCTGTACCTTAAAGTCTTTAAGCCATGATGTGAGGACTTTAATAACTCGGTCATAGGTTAGAGGTTTATTACAGGAGTGGGTGAGTGAGGTTCTATGCCTGCACTGTGCAAGAGGTCAGATTAACTGATCATATTGGTCCCTTCTGACTTTAGAGTCTGAATCTATGCAGAGTCTTAGCCCAGGTGTTAATTTCTTAACATGCTTAGGAGGGGAAAAATGTCCCCTTTTAAAAAATAGGAGTGAGGGAAAACAAATGAGAAATTTATTCATTTGGGATGATTTTCTGTGTTGCTACAACTCAGAAGACGCTCTGTTTTCCATTTTGAACTTGTCACATCATCAGGACACGAAATGGGCTATGTTGTTTGCTGTTCAAAGACTAAATGTTGGCATGGAAGCAGTGTGAAGCAGCAACATCCTAGAGCAGTATTTCTCAACCTGTGGGTCATGACCTTGAGGGGGGTTGTAGGGTGGTTGTGTGTGGGCAGGCGGAAGTTGCAAGTGCAAGTCTGGCTTTAAAGGGTGGCAAGCCAGCAAGCAAATGCCATTTGCCTAAGGCCCCATGTCACAGGGGGACCCATGAAGCTAAATTACATGCTGCAGCCCTGGTCAGTGGGCTTGGACTGAAGCTGAAGCCTGAGACCATCAGGGGGCGCTGATGTCCAAGTCCTGCTGCAGGGGGCTGAAGCGCAAACCCAAACTTAAGGTGGAGGGAGGGGGGAAAGGTTGCAATATTTTTTTATAAATCCAACAAGGATCACCAGCACTAAAAGGTTGAGAACACTGCCTCAGAGAGAGCACCAGGAGACTCTCTGTGACAGCAAGAACCAATGCTAGAGGTGTCTGTTGTCATGGAGGAGAAGAATCTACTGCATCCTTTTTTGTGATTAAGTATACAGCTTGGTGAGACTGAATCTAGATAATCATAATATCCCTTCTGGCCATGAAATATATGCATCTATTAATAATAAGCACATTAGTAATCACCCCAATGACTTGCTGAATTAGAATCTAAATCATTTAAGGGCTACAACATAATCAGTGGATTGTATTCTTATTTTTATAAAAGCAAGGAAATTATAAGCAAAAAATATGTAATTGTAGAATCACAGAATAGCTGATTTTGGGAGGGATACATTTAACAAAGAGTAAAAACAAAGGTTTTAAAAAAAATAGTTATTCATGCAAAAGATTCAACATGGTTTTGGAGTTGTTGCAGTCTTTGTGAGGAAAATAAAATGAATTTTGCAATCTTGTATGCCAAAGGTGTTTAAAATAATCCCAACAACAACAAATATGAAAAGGTAATTAAAATGTAAGCCACATTCAGATTTGACTGTGGATAGACCAGCAGTGATCAGTTGGTAGGAAGTTAAAAGTAATAAGAGATGTTGTACCCTTTGCCCCCAGTGCAAGGCACATCAACCAGCCCAAACCATTGGTTAGCAGAATGGGCAGGAAAGTAATCAGTCCCTCCCTTGCAGACTGCAAATGGATTGAGGAATGCAGGTTCAAGTAGGTTCTGCAGAACCCTTTGTGGGCCTTCATGGCAGGGGAGTATGGAAGGATCCATGTGAGAACAGACCAATTCAAGAACTATTTGCTATGGGCAGCCTCCACTTTCAGTTCCCTGTTTATAGGTGTGTGTATGTATCAACGTGCTATTAATCTATTGCATTTCAGGATCAGATACCGCTTGTGAAAAAATTAGAGCTGATGACCTAAATCTTTATTACAGAAAATCATAGGTCAGAAGATGAGCCTTTTTGTTTATTTTTAAACTCTGAGTAAGGATTTTTAGCTGTCAGGGTCCATCTTTGCTGAATGATACTGCAAAGAAGTTAAGCTCACTAAAACCACTGTGCCATTTTATTATTTGAGGTTCGATTGTCATTTTTAACAGAGGGTCGATTTTGAATATCTGTAAACTCCATTTTGTTAAAGACCACTTTCAACATGAGCTTCATTCTTGCAATGTAAACTCCCTTACACATTTAGATTTAAGAATGCTACTGTATATGAATCAGCAGATCTCCAGGAAGGATATTAACTTTCAAGTAAAGGCTAGTAATGGGATTCAGTGAATGGTGAAATAGTACTTAAGGCACTTATGGAACACACAGTTAAAGTCTTCCCCTAATGATTTAAAATCTGTGAAATATACTCAACACTTCTTAACACATAAATCCAAATGCTACTTTGCATCTTTGGGCCTAAGAAAAGCATTTATTTAAAAGGAAAGTTGCATAATTTGCTGACAGCAAAACTCACCCACACTGCAATATCCTTTTTAGTCAAGGCCCTGGGTCAATGTGTGGAAAACACATTCAATTACCATTCTCTGGGTGGGGAGGTTGGAAGGCATGCATTTTTCTAAACATCACATGCCAGATGTATTTTCAGATGCATGGTTTTAGATTGGTTTCTGCTTAACTAGCTTCATCTGTTCATCTTTCATGCTTGAAATCTGTGCATTTTCCAGGAGGGAAGAAAGAACTTTTTTAAAGACCCTGTGATTTCTCTGACAAAAGACATGAATTTTTTTCCTGATAGTTTGAGCCCCCTATATCTCTAACTCCAAGAATGTGCTACTCTTTTAAAACATATGGTTGTTATAACTACAAGTCTATTGTACTCCTGACTTACTATTCAGGATGGCATGTGGGCTTGATCTAGTAGAGAGCTTTTCATATAAACTCACACATATACCATTAAATATACACACAGAATAAATCACATATTAGGATCGCAGCAGTGCTCTGAAAAAGGCTGTTATTGCCAGTGCAGGACCAAGCTGAGGATGGATCTTCCTGGATTCTTTTGCTTGTTTTAAGAGCCTAAAGAAAAAGACACATTGCAAGACAGGATCTGGTATTTGCAATATAATTTAAAAGTCCTGAAGATGCAATAAGGCTTGGGTTTTGAGACACCTGAGGGAAAATTATTGAAATGATTTGCCTAGTAATAGTTATAGCTGAAGTATGTTCCTGAACAGTCTCCATTATTAATGTTATTTTGTTGTAAAACAAAGAGCGTTTTTCAAAAGGTGCAAATAGCAATTAGCCACTTAACTGCCTTTTGTATCTTTCAAAAATCTGCCCCAGAGAAGACGTTAATGCCAATATTTGTGTGCATTTCAAGACTTCTGTATTATCATAAATTAAGTTAATAGCATTTGACCCTATACTGCCAAAAACTTGTTTACAATGGGTTCATGGTTAAATTACAAAAACAAACAAACAAAAAATAAAAGACAACCACTCCCCCCACAAATAGTTTTATAAACAAAAGCATTGCTTTTGGTTGTCATTTGTGGGGTTATATTATTGATCTTTAAGTATCCAGACAGCAGCTGGTTATTATATTCGTGAAAATAATTGCAAATTCTAAACTTTCACACATTTGAACACAGATGATTATTCAGCCAAACACTTGTACTTTATTATTGTCCTATTTAAACGTTTCAGCCATCCAATCAGGGAGTTAAAAAACCATATGACACTAACACACAGTGAATAACGAATAATTAAAGAAACTGTTCACTGACAATCTATACTTAAACATATGGGCATAAATTAGGCAAATATTTGTGGTGAGCGAATATTTAAGTTGAAGTCAGGATTGGTTTGTGAAGGAGTTACACATGGAAAAGAGGACTAAACCCACAATAAATACTGTTAACTAGTAATTTCACTATCTCTCTCCGTGACAGACTCCTCCATGTTAGCCAAGAGTATGTTCAAAATTGGTTTCTCAAGTTGGCTGCTCAACTTCCAAGCTTTTTAACTTTGGGCCCAACCTTCAGCCATGTCTAAGGGTTACCACACAAGTCAAACCCTTGACTTTGGCCAAAGTGCACAGAGTGCATGGAGGTGGGGGAAGGTGGTATAAAGGAAGTTTAAAGACACCTGTGCTTACCCATAGTCTTCCTGAAGCTTTGCGAAGTGCTAGTCCCTGCTTTGAGTTTGAGCAGCTTTGGAGGCATCTAAAATTGCCTCCAGTGACTGCAGCTACCCTTGGTGCAATCAGAAACTGCCACAAAGGATGATGCCTCATTTTCCCCACTAAATGAGAGCAGGGAACCTTGGGTGGCGTATGAGCCTCTTCACTGGTTCTGTGCCACCTCCTGAGATCACCTATACATGGAGTGAATTTTCTGCATTTGGTGAAGCCAGTTTATATTAGCATATTTTGTTGTACAAGTGTATCTGGCTCATAGGCTTTAATGGGAGTTTTGCCTGAGTACGCTACTGAGACATGGTTGTGTCCTGTGTTTGCAGAGGGTACCTCCAAGTATGGTGTGAATCACAGAGTAAAAGATATTGTCCTACAAGATCACTGTTGTGTTAAAACATTTTAATTGCAAGGTCATTAGTAGTTTATGATTGCCTTGAAAACCTTCAAAAATGTGCAGTCACTTTCCAATTGCCAAAATGTTGTTCCTTAACACTTATTTGGATGGAAGGTCCTTTATGCTGTGAACATATGGAGCAGTTGTGCTGACCAAAAAAATTCTCTAATAAAATGGTTATGATCGCCACATCCTGCTCTTTAATGAAGCTCTTACCTTTTGCTAAATCAACAGTAGTCCATATTTCCCAGGTTAGTTGTGTGCACCTGATGGCTACATTATTTCCTACTAATTTGTTAATTCAGATCCTAGTTGTAGTCCTGATCATCCATTAACATAGAATCACTTGATGCAATTTAATCTTAAAACCTTGGAGAAGAAAAGTCAGTCACAAAGTGAATCTTCCCTTTCAGAGATTTCATCTTTGTTAACAACATTAAAATCAGAAGTATAAATTAAATTAATTAACATACCATTACCAATCTTAAAGGGACATACATGTGTGTGTTTGTGTGCATGTGTGGGTGGGTGTTTCTTTGATTAAATATCACAATATTTAAAAAATCATCCTTTCATTTATATCATGTAATATGTCTCTGTTTCAATGTCACATTCACTGGGGAGGATATGGAAGCTATGGAGATAACCCCCTGTCAGTGCTATGATAGATTTCAAGTTTATGCCTGGACCCATCATTCGGACCGTCTTTTATATGTTCATCTTTCTGTATCATACCATACATCTGTCTCTTACTTAAATCCTTTGTCAACAACAACATTGCTTATGAAACACCACTGCTTATATATAGCCTTATAAACTTTAACTAATAAATCCTCACAGCCCTCTTGACAGAAATGATGGTCTTGTGGTAAAGATGTGGCACTAGCAAATCTGGGTTTTGTTCCCAGTTCTGCCACGAACCTCCTCTGTGACTTTGGGAAAGTCATGTTATCTTTCTAGGTTTCTGTGCCACATCTGTAAATTGGGGGAAAATAATACTTCCTTTGCTTATTAAGATTGTCAGGGCAGAGATTCCATCTTATGTGTTGGTTGTAGCATGCTTAGCAAATATTGCTCAGAGCCTCTGTGTTAGTGTAATATATAAAAAGAAATAATTCCTGTGAGGCACATGAGTCATTAGATAATGAAATACTGTCATTTTACAGATAGGGAAACTGAGGCAACAGGCCTGTGACACCCGTTAATCTGTGACAGGGACAGAATTAAAAAGTAGGAATTTCTTGCTTCCTTTCCATGCTGAGTCCACTAGCCAGGCAATGTGGTTCCTCTGGGTGTTTCAAAGCTTATTTTAAAAAAGCCAATTCCAGCCAGCAAAAGAGAGCTATTTCAACAGCAATTTTACAGGCCATCTCTGGATGATGCATTGGAGAAATGGGAGTTTGCACCTGAGAATAGATACAGTACAAATGAGTATCTCGTTAATATGTGAAATTCTTCCAGAGTGACATCTTTATTTCTGAGAACACCTACTGAAAATGATTACTGTGACAGGAGAGTCATTTGAAAGCATTCCACACTTTTCAGCACACCTCATGTCTTTACAGATTTACTTGTTTGTTCATGCACACATTCAGAGTTAAGCTGTCAAAATTGTCAAACTGTGAAAGTCGTGCAGTGGTAAGCCTTTTTAATGCTTGACGAAGCATGCAATCAGAATTATACAACATGACTAAATTCTTTCTTGGGATATGTAAATAAATGCATAAAGAATGACTTTATGATTAATTCAGTTGTTCCTAATAATTTGTTTGTATGAAAGATAATAAAGTGTAATGATTGTTAAATTCATAAATGAAGCTAATCTGTAGTATGCCATAAGTATGGAAAGCTTTTGAATCTAAGGCTCACATTATAAATATGTGGCCATGCATGAAATTGGAAGGATATCATTCATAAAGGGCTATATTGAGTCTTTAAGTTAGCCCTGAGTTAGAGTGGTGGGAGCCCTGATTCATCAAAACTTTAAGCTTCTGCTTAAAAGTTAACAAGGGCCCAGATCCTCAAAGGTACTTAGGCACCTACGTCTGGTGTTTAGAACTCTAGATTCCAGTTTTGGCTGCATTTACAATCCACAAAACTCCTGTGAGGCCCTTTAGATGCCTAAACTCAGAGTGAGTTACGTTTTCAGGGCAAAAGTTTCCTAGGTGCCTATATTTCTGCCTCTGGGCATGCACACTGCTTCCTCCTTTTATTTGTCCAGACAAACATCTGCTGCTTAAGCCCCAGAGTGATGCACAAACTGGGAAGATAGGTATTCATCCCCTTAGGTGATGGGGCCTGCTCCAACACTGCCTACTGGATAAAGTCCCACTCAAACTCTGGCCTGAGGAGGAGGTGGTAGTGTCCATTTTAGAACTTTTAGCCCTGTGGTCTGAGCACTTGCTTGGGATGTGGAAGACTCGGATTCAATTCCCCCTTCTTCCTGGGGAGTGGTGGAAAAGGATTTGAAGAAGGGTTTCCTACCTTGCAGGAGAGTGCTGTGCTAAGCTATGATATATCTGATGTAGGGCTCCCTCAGTCTCTCCCATTGGACCTGTTCCACTCTAGATAAGTAATGAAAGAGTGGGCAAGAGAGAAAGAGAATATCCCTGTGGTCAGGCCATCCTGGGTTTGCCCCCCACACCAATTATTGTTACATGATTTATCCACAGTGGAACAGCTTCAACAGGAGATTGAAAAAGCCCTGCACCAGAATATCCCATAGCTCAGTGCTTATCACAACATCCTGAGATCCCTTTTCAAATCCTTTCCCTGCAGTCAGGCCGAGGGGGGAATTGAACTTGGATATCCCACATCACAGCTGAGTGTGCTAATCTTTGGGCTAATATTTACAAGGTAGGTGCCTCCTCCTCCAGCTGTTTGGTGTGGAGCAAGTGGGGTGCCTGACTCACGCCTGCAAGAAACACCTACACCACTTCTTCCTGTTCATGGATCACTAAGTAGAGAGAGGCACCTCCCTGCAGCCTGGATTTAGCCCCCTAGTTCCAGAAGAGGGACAAGGCTTAGCACACCCTTCTATCAGTATCTCCAATTGCCAGGCTCCCACCTAGTGTGCTGGCGTTCATGGTTCACATTCTGTGGCTCCTATCGCTCCTCATTCATTAGACAAGGCAGTGAAGTGCCTAAGTCAGGCTTTGTAGTGTTCCTGTGATTTCCTAGCTGCCACAATGCTCAGCATTGCAGCACCTGAGTCCCTTTGTGGATCTGGGCTCAGGTGCTTAAGTCCTATAATGGTATTTGGATTATCAAATTTCATAAAGTGACTAATGTGCTTAAGTGGTTTCCTGAACAGGAGTGGATTTATACTTGTGCTTAAAGCTAAGAACGTACTTATGTTGTGCTAAATCACAGCCTTAAAAATTGTTGTATTTGAGCTGTGCTATCCAAGTTTTAATGTGTTGACTCACCTCCTATTACTCTGCTTCTACAACAACAACAAAATTTCTCTATCAAGAGCACTCTGTGTGCAATAGTAGAAAGTCTAAAGACTACACTTGACCTAAATTTTTCAGATTACCAATAAATGCGTCAGCTGTACAGAATGGTTTTCTGTGCAAGAAAAAACCAGAATGGTAGGGCTGTAATATTGGCTGCCAGTTCTAGTCTTGTGATCCTACTTGGTATGTTCATTTATGACTTAAGTCATTGAATGCAATGTGTTGATTCTGGACACTTTGTTATCAGTGTGGATACCGGCGAGACACAGTACACCCGATTTGCAGATCAGTAAAGTTTAATGTGCAAGGTTTTCTATAAATATATTAGTTAGATACAAAGCCTAAAGTTAACTACAATATATCATACTCACTAAGGCTGGAGAACTAAGCAGTTCCTCAGAAGGCTGTATCCAGGAATGGCTTTCTTCAGGGGCCCCTCTAGGGAACCAGTAGATCCTCTGGTCCAACCAGCACTACCTCCCATGGAATCAGGTGTTGATGGAGTGCTCCCCTTTATCTAAGTGGTGACTACTTATACCCTTCCATAAACAACCTTCACCTAATTATCTTTCTCATGATCACATATGCTAGTTACCTACATTGGGTTTCCACCTTTAACTACATTCCATTCTCACCATGATAATTGGGGTTGTCAAAACAACATCTGGTGATAGGAGGGGTGGAGTAAAAGTATGCCCCTTGGCAATAAAACAGTGTACCCCCAGCAGTTCAAGGATAACTTGTTTTTCCCATCACCATTATCAATGTGCAGCTGCAAGTGATACAGTATTTGTTTTATTATGTGCCGTGCTATGCAGAAACTGAGACATCTATAAGGTTATTCATTCTCTGCCAACTGTAAGATGTCATACTACAGGGGTCAGAATAGCCAAGCAAGCAACTGAAGCTATGCTAGGCCTGTAGGACAGTGGTCCAGCAACTCAAATTGCGCTGGGCCTCCAACACATGGACTTGACTCAATGTAAATTGCAATTTTGCTGAATGCTTTACCTCACCTTTACCAACTCAAGTAGAAGATTAAGGCTTCTAATTACCAGACATGGACACATCTTGTATGCTGTATCGATGTTTGAATGAGGACTCTGCTTATACAGTTGTTAGGGGTGTTTTATTGACTGCAGCGTCTCATAGGCAGACATCAGGAAACAAAGAAAATGCTAGATGTGAGTACATAAGCAAAAAATAAAGGAAGAAAGGACCTAGTCGATGCTTATATAAAAACTGGCATTCTGATAGATACAGACAAGTCAGGGTATGGGCATGTAAAGATTCACATTGTAGTTTCTGTAGGCTTGTGAAGAGATTTAGCACAAACACCAGAACATGGAATGAATTCACTATATGCTTTCCATCCTCCTTCATGGATATTTTGCTTTGGGATTCTCTGGCAAGGTTTACTTCAGTGTAAGCCATAGGAGTCAATAGGAGTTGTTCCTGTGTGTCGGGAGAAAGAGTTTGGCCTTCATAAGTGTAAGTTTAATGACAGACAGCAACCTGGAGGCATTGTTGAGAGAAAATATCTAGGGGAATGTGAATTAATACAATTAGTCAGTGTAGTTTAATAAAGGGTAAATCTTCTCTGACACAATCTAGACTTGTTTTGGGGAAAAGGGGTAAAATGAGAGCTGTCTGATCGAGGGTTTTAATTTCATTTAGAATTTGTTGCTTGGTTTCTACAAAGCTTATACCTGCACTGTGTATTAAGCAGAAAAGAAAGAGAAATACATATTGTGTTTGTTTTTAGAGGAAAACAAAGTTATATCCAGACCGACATTCATTTCATTCCAACTTCTTAAGCAGTAGAGAATGCAAAGTCTTATGCTACACAGACAGGAAAGAAGCAGTCTTTTTTTTTTTTTTTTGCTGTTAAGGTATTTTTTTTAATGTTCCCTCTAGCATAAATGCACTTATTAGAGATAAGACTGCATTGAAATGGTCATTCATATTCAGGCTAAATTTCAGAGAGTATTCAAACTCAGTTCAGTATCCACTTTCTACAAATCATCCCTTCGCTTTATAATGGACTGTACCGAACACCCTAAAATTTGGGGTGTTAAAAACCTAGATCTGGGTACAAATATAGGACTAGATCTTACCCACTCTTTTTCCACAGTCCACTTCCTTGTTTGTAATTTGAAATGAAAAACCAGCTGGACAATTGGGTGTAATGGGGTGTGTACGTCATACAAGCTCTAAGAAGCCCATTAGGCTACCTGGAAGTAGCTGAAAGGTAGGACAGTCTTCGTGAAAAATTAGTGCCAGCTGGGGGAGGGACTGGATGGTTAGTTTTAAAGAGAGGGAGTTTAGAGTAAAAGAAGCCTGAGGAGGAAGAATTCACCCTACAGTCACTCAGGGATTAGGGAGAGGAGGAGGGGTTAAGGATGAAGCCAGCAGAAGAGTTGGACTCAGAAGCCGCTCCTAAGTAGGAAATTTTGACAAGAGACCGGGATAGACTTAGTGCAATCAGAGGGAATGCAGCACCCTCACCACCAGAGCCTTAACTGTAGGGTATGATTTAGACTTCCAGGGACATTGCGTTCAGAGGTGTTCAAATGAAGGACAGAATGGGAGGACAGACGGGGGTTTACATTTGTACTTTTAGTTTGGGATTTTGTGTGTGTGTGGAAGGTGGGGGGGGGTGTTGAGGGTTATAGAGGTGAGCCTGGTAAGTCTTGGCCTGAGAGAAGGATGAATCTTGAGGGCCTGTAGGGTGAACACCTGGTAAAAAGCTATAGCAGGAAGAAGACCAGGGAGGTAGCAGGGGTGGATTGGAATAGACAGACCTTGTCTGCTCACAGCAGGGCTCTAGTCTCACTCCTCAGGTGCTAGCCTAGGATCAGAGAAGTAGGATAAGGCATAAAGCTATCTTTGCGCCTATTCTCAAAGTACTGCTCCTGAAGATTGCACCCATCTATTTACAAACTCTTTTAAATGACATAATAAAGCCACGTATGCAGTGCAGTTGTAGCTGAGCTCTCTGTGGTCCAGAAACTAGTCTCTTTCCCTCACAGAAGTTAGCCCAATAAAAGATACCATCTTGTCTAGCTAATAAAGCCAAATGGTAGAACATTAACTCTAAATCATTTCCTTGTTTGCCATTATACAAATTGGCATTAATCACTTTCCATTACACAATTTGACCAACAAAGGGCATTAGCAGTGTTCACATTTTAACAATATTAATTCCTATAAATACTAACTGCTAGTCTCATCTAATCTCATGCTCCACTACAAACTAAATTAGGTGAGTTTTCCTCTTAAATAACAGGAACAGATCAGAGCTAACTCACATTCTCCTAGCAAAGCCCAGATCCTCCTGTGTGTGTCTGTGGAGACTCAATCTGGTTCTCTTCCTCTCTTGGAAAACAGGTTTTAGAAATCCTCACCTTCCCTGTGCTCAACGGTTGTATTCACTAGCCTCATGGCTGCCTCTCCCCTGGGGGTGAGGGGTGAAGACTCCTTTAGTCTAACACCGTTTTAGAAGCCAAGCACAGAGCTCATATTTGGGACTACAGAGCTTTGTATGCAATTAATATGTAAACTTATGCTCATTTATCCTCACACCCCTTTAGGTTTTTAGACCACAGTACCATGAAGCATTCTCATGTCTACTGATAATATGGTTGACACTAATGGTGCCATATTGAAGAGATAGATATGCATAATTAATAATAATTAATTACAAATCTGAATTAGATTCTGATTCACCAAATTCTGATTTGGATTAATGCCTGAATTAGATGGGCATGCTGTTGGGCTCCTCCTCTAAGGAGGCGGCATATCAGTGGCTGGCACAGTGCTTCCCATATACCGTCTATAAAGTGGTTTGAGATCTTTTTGGAAGAATGGTGATATAGCTGTATGTATGCAACTATTGAGTATATTATTAACTTTTAATATTATTAAACCACCCATTTCCTTTCCTGCTTAAGTGTCTTGTGTCCTGCTATGATGAAAACTCATGAAAGAACAGCATAATGGCAACGCTGGGTACCGGACTGAGAAAACTATCATTCTGTTTTTAATAATAGTGCTTACTGTGTGTCTCTTTGTCCCCCATCACTAAAGAAACATGGCAAAAAACCAAGAAATGTTAAGTATTTTAATATAATCCACCTTAAATTATATTAGCCATTACTATTTTCATCAACCTTTTGTGTTACTCAGGTGGCTGCTTGCACATTCTAGGGAAGTCAAAGCAAAGAGAATCAATTTCGTAGAGTAAAGGAAATATAAAGCTGAGAAGTTTCATTCCAGAAGGTGGGACGACACCTTCAGCAGATTTCTATTAGAAAATGTATCATGCATTTTTAATAGACTCTAGCTGAATTACTAGAGGAGTTATTCAGAAGACTAAATAAAGCCCAAACTGTGGCAGGAGTACACTGATAATTTGTAGAATATCCTGCATATATTTCTCTTTCACTGTACTGATATGTCTTACCTGCTTTTCCATTAGATAAAACTTGTGAAATTAAATGAACAATTAAGGAATTACTAATTTCATTGCACTTCTCTGTGGGAAATCAGTGACAACTATGAAAACAAACTGAATTTATCCTTCAAAGCTGGATCCCACTTCTGTTGACTCAATGGCATAAGCCTTCCTGGTTTCAACAGGAGCAGGATCACACCCCGTAAACTTCACAGGGAGATAGGGACATTTGGGAGTTTTTCATAGGCAAAAATAAGTTAGGTGTACAGTTCCAAATAAACTTGAACAGATCTGCTCATTTTTAATAGTTGTCCAGTGTATATGTTTTTCTTTCTAGGAAGCTTTCTCATCATAATATTGTGACAATTTGTTTCCATTTCATAATTGTTTCCTTTTTTTTTTTTTGGCCCCCCCCCACCCCCTCAGGCGACTTTACAAAAGATGCCACACTGACAGCTGAGTACTTTACTACTGAAAAAGGGTTTGAGGTGAACAGTTCTATGTGACCTCCAAACCTGCCCCTCAGCAGGTTTACCATGTGGTCAAGCCAAAGTACCCATTCATCACTGTGATTACCTCAGCATAGCTCACAGACGTTAGTTATCCTGGGTAAAAAAAATACACCTTTTTTTAGCAGTGAAGACAAAGCCTCAGGCCTGATATGGAGGCTGAAAAAAGGCGTGCCATTGGCGCAGAGCTGGCACTAGGCATAAGCAGATTAAGCAATTGGTTAGAGCTCCGAGTGGCTCAAGGGGGTACCCTGTTAATTATTAGCATATGTTGGTGGGGGGGCAAAAATATTCCTGCTTAGGTCCTCCCTTGGACCTAGCGCTGGTGTGCATTTCCCCCACCATCTGATAGAAACAGAGACATTTCCCGCCTCTTTGTGTAGTGTAAGAGCTCTCCCTGCTCATTCAATCTACTTAAACCACCCTATGGAGGGCCAGCATCTATGAAACTCTCCCCTTACCAACTCTCTGCCAGGAGGCTTTACTGGTCAGAAGCACTGCCAGGGATTCACCCTGGCAAATGGGAATTTTGCCATTGACCTCAGCAGGGCTAGGATTTAACCCAGGGAAGCCAAGTAGAGGAGTATCTGAACAACTACTGTAGTATTTCCAGTCCAGTGGGAAAAGGACTGTATTCTCATTCTTTCTCCTGCAAGGATCATCAACCGTTGAGTGCTAAATATTAGCTATTACAAGCAGATCATCTATTCTTAAGCTGTCTTCTTGCACTGGATACACAGAGGAGATGCTATAGAAAAATAATACTGAAGTGTATTCCCTTCCTGTGCCAGGCTCCTTTCTCTAGCTCCACATTGATACACAGTAAACAATTTGGACTAAGTTTATAACAGTGTTGTACTGTTTTCAAATATATTTCCTTCTCCCATGTGCAATACTGCACACTTGCCTAAGAGTATTTGTGTGTTTGTTTTGCCCACCACTAAAACATCAGCTATTAGACCCAAGACAGGGGCAGTATGCTGGATTATACGGGTTGATGACCAGTATGATAAATCCTCTGTTCTTTTGTACAGAGAGATTTTTAAATGTGCATTTTTTTAAATATTCATCTTGCTAAAAATCAAGTGACCTACAGAACATTAAGAAAACAGCTGACATTCCCTGGGCCAATGCCTAGCATTAACACTTTGCTGAACTATTTTGGGGGGATGAGGGAGGTTCAGATCACATTAAAAAAAAACCCCAAACCTTTGATTACAATTGATCCCAACTGTGGATTAAATATCTTTTAGCAGGTCCAAAAGTTCATCTTGTGTTTACATGCCCTTGAATTTCTTGGTGTCAGCTTGGGCTGACAGTGGAAATATACAAAACAACTTATGATCTTTTTGACAGCCTTGAACAGGCAAAGTCCTGTCCTGAATGATCGTGGAGAGTGAACTTCATAAGAGGTAAGGGCTGTTTATGACAGGGATGAGTGCGATTACTGAATGCAGTGAGATAAGAAGCAGTGTAGGGAAGCTGGTGGTACAGCTTCTAGGGCTGTATGTAGTCTGGGCAAAAAGTCAACTTCATTCTCCAGGCCTGTCAATTCAGCAGCATCTTTCACCAATACTAAATGTACTTAAAGAAAAAAAATGGGAAAAAAGCCTCAACTTGTTCAAAATGTCACTTTGCATTATTCATCGACCACTTACAATAAAAATATCACGTACTATGAGGCTGAAGCTGCTTTTCCATTACATTATTGTGGCATCATGTCCCAACTTTTATACCTCTTTCCTGTTCACCCAATTGACCTGAGCTAGATTACTAGCACTTAGATCAGCCAAATTGTGCTCATTAACGAACTACTGAATCACCCACATTAAACATTTATTTTAAAACATTTCAGAAAGGCTTAAAAATTAGCTATTACAAGTAGACCATCTATTCTTAAGCTGTCAGTTAACACTGCTTTTCCATTCACAGGTTCAAATCTTAGGTTGTGCAAACCTCCCACCTCAAACTGTGGAAGCTTGTTTCTAATGAGTCAACCAAGAGTTTTGATTAGAAAGAAATCCTGGGTCCCAACAAGGAAGAATTTACCATACTGTTTTATTTCTATTCGTGGGTGCTACTTGTTACATGGCTAAATCCATTGTGGTAAAGTTAGGTCAGAGGGCTACCAAAGAGTATACCAGGGCTGGTATGTGGGCCCTAAAGGGTTAAAGGCCCTTCGCCCTGCAGGCAGAGGAGAGACGGCAGCAGGGCAATTAGAGACACCTGGACCCAATGAAGGGCGATGACAGGTGTACTTAAACCCTGCCTTCCCAAGAGGGTGGATGGAGGGAACAAACCAGGAGGAAGCTGCCAGAAGGCCTTTGGCAGCTGGAGGAGAAGTTTCCCTCTCAGACCAGGAGACAAAACTCCTCTGCATCCAGAGGAGACAAGGTAGCTGGGGCACCCTGGCCCATGAAGAGAGGTAAAGTGCGAGACCCACCAAGGGGAAGCCAGCAGATTGCTACACCATCTATTGCTCATCTTCAATGAAAATCATATTGATTAAAATAGAAATAAGTGAAAATATTGATTTATTAAAGTGATTCTTCATCGTCATGAGAAATCTAGTTGTAACCTCCTTGATTAAGCACCACTTAATCTCTGGCTGTATATTTAGTTTGTTTCCCATTGGCTGTCTTATCAAAGCTTTTGGTGCCCATATGGCAGTTCTTGGTAAAGCGCTGCATAATTTGCAGGTAATCTATTCTAATATGTCCATACCAAGAAAGCCACTGAAACTGGACTAGCGTTAAAGGAGGCAGTTGCTGAGTTGGACTAGGAATAGCCTCATTTCTGATCTTTTTCTGCGACTTAATGTGGAGCAACTGATGAAGATAAGAGTAAAAAATATCTATTTGCAGCTCTTCAGCCTTCCTCAGTGCCCATGTTTCACTGCTGTACGTAGAGTTGGAATAACCATTTTTCTGTAGATCTTCAGATTTATAGCAAACTTGGTGACCACTGTAGGACCTGAAACATGGCAGCTGCTATGAGTGTCAGTCTATTGATTAACCTCCACCACTGGACATGAAAAGTAAAGTGTCAGTCAGTTAGCAATTATTTTTAAAAATAAATGTTTAGATTGCTATCTAGGTATGAATTGAATGAACTGGAACCCCTGTCTTGTCCACACTCCTTCTCCAATTTGGAAGTCTTTGAGGTTCAAAACAGGTGGCTAACTTACTCTGGGTTTTTTTTGTTTGTTTTTGTTTGTTTGGGTTTTTTTTACTTTTGATCATCTCTGCATTTCCATGTTTTCTCAGAAAAAGGATTGCGTTTCAGGCCTTGGATTACACGTCTGCAAATTTTATCTGCACTTTGCTTGTGAACACACTCATCCTTCCATGTTCCCTAGAAATAATCAATTGCCTTTCATATATAAAAGTGTTTTTGAATAGCATATGTATGCACAAAACCTAACGGTTTCATATTTGGAAGTGACGGACTAATTACAGTCTAGACTTTAGGACACAAGTTGGTGGGTACTTATACAAATGTTTCCATTGACTTCAGTAAAAGTACTCCTGTGACTAAGCCCTTTCTGTTTTGAGTAAGAGATGTACAATGTAGCTTTGAGTGTGTGCAAGGATCAGCAGGCACACACACATTTATACCTGCAAAGGGGAAGTGCATGTTTGTATTTTGCACAAATGGGACAAAATCCTGGCTGCACAGAAGTTAATGGGAATTCTGTCACTGAGCTCAATGGGGCCAGGATTTTGCCTATGAAAGCAAACTAGAAGTCTGCCTGATCATTTATTGCAGTGTTTCTAGTCCAACAGGAAATTACCCTCATTCTCAGTCCTCGGAGAAGCATCTTAACATTCAAGTGCAATTCCAAATTGAACCAAACATGTCAATCTTTCAAGGGTCTCCCTCTCCCATCTTTAGCACAAGAGTATCTGAAGTTTAAGCATATTCTCCTCCATTCATTACATTTGAACAAAAAAATCAATATAAGTGAAACAATTTTGAGCAAGTGCTTAGTGATTCATTTAAGTCCATGAAGGCAAAAGTCTGCTAGTAATTTGAGACCTTTTAGTGAATTAAATTACCTGTCACTTGTCTTCTCTTAATGCAATAGTTATAAAATATTGCAGTTTAAAACTGTGGTGCAGATGCTGAAGGGAGTAGATAAGACAAATTCTCATCTTCAATTGGTGAGTAAGTCACATACTGTACAAATTTAGCATAGTAAAGATGAGCTCCAAGTTAATTAGGTTATCCTGGACTAGAGTTAGATGATTGAATGCAGAGCATAGTCTTCAGTCTTCACGGAATATAAAAGTATTCTTGCTCTCCAAAATAATGAAACTGAGGACATGATTCCTGCAAACTGGTAATGAAATGAGCTCTGCTGTAATGAATAATACTGGAGTTAAATCCCAAGTAATTAGATAACACTAGATTTAGGGGAGTCAAGTGTAGTTTCTCTTAAGGAATTTTTATATGGGAATCAGGAAATGAAGTGTGTATATATAAGCTTTAATTTTAAAAATCTGTATGCTAAGCTTCATACATTCATTCACATGCAGACTATAAAATAGCAATGTAGTTCATGTATAGTCCTCTGAAGGCACACATTTTTCTCTCGCTTTTACTTTATTTTTGCACTGGGTTCTAAGTGTAGAATTATGAGCTACCCTGTTTCAGAAATTAAGCACGCAATTGGTATTGGGTACCAAGTATGTTCCTGGAAATAAACTTATCAGTTTATGTGTCTGACAGATAACCAATGACCCATCAAAATCTTAACCATAAAACTATCTATACTTAATGTCAATTACTCACTTTGACAGTCCAAATACCCTTGCTCTAAGGAATGGCACCAAGCCACAGTGGTAGGCAGCTAAAGCTAAAAAAATCACAATGTTAAAGTCAAGGATCCAAATAACAAACCTTACTGCATTACCCAAATTCTGTAATAAATGCCATTAAATGAGTGTTGGTGCTTTGGCATATTTACATAAAAGTGAGGCTAACATAGTCCATACCATGGAAAAGAGAATTACATATATAGGAGTGGAATGTGGTGAAAAGAAAGGGGTTAGGTTGTGAGGGGGAAGGGAAATGACAAACCGTGAGATTCCAGAACCCTTAAGAATGAAGGAAAGAGGGCTAATCCTTACTTTTTTTGATGTAAGTGCAAAAGCTGGTGAAGTCTCAAACCTTTTGATTTTCATCTTTCAGACCCTGATGTAATTTAAGCTCACTAGCATCTCTGTTTGAAAATGTTCAGCACATGAAGAAAAGTGAGGTGATGGATCATCCAGTGGTTAGGGTGGTGACCTGAGATTCAGGAAACCCAAGGTCAGTTCCCTGCTCTGCCACAGACTTCCTATGACCTTGGACATGTCACCTAATCTCTGTGTCCTAGGTGTTGTGAGCCTCAATGCATTATAAATTGTTAGTTGTTCAGATAGTGTGGTAAGGAGGACTTATAAGTACTGGAGATGGAAAAGTAGCCTGATTTTTTCAAAGTTATTGGGTGCCCTTAATATCGAGTGATGTAGAAGTTGTCGCTTAGCACCTTTGAAATGTTTAAAATCCAATCAACACCAGTTTAAAGAGAGAACCGTAATTCAAATGAATGAGACGGAAAACAGAGGAAAACCTCAGCAGTCTGGATGCCATAACTAGTTTACAATGTGACATGCGAAGTAACACTCAAAACAACAAATAACTTACTAAAAGTCAACACATTCATGAATCTTTTCATTAACTATAGTTAATGTAAAGGTATAAAACAATAAGAGATCCAACAGTCTTTGGACCACACAGACTTTTTTCAAGGATATTGATGTCTCCAACACGATAGTAACTCTATGATAAATTTTCTTCCACCGCTGACGTTAAAAATGAAGAACTGGGTGTGTTCAAAGTATTGGTCACAGCTCGTTTCTGAAAAGCCACAAGAAATTGATAGACATTGGCTCCTTTGCTGCACTGAAGGGTCTGTGAGTGCTTCTCTTTCTGAGATATTTGAATGTCAAATTTCAGTGTAGCCTCTAATAATTCATGCAAAATATGTAAATATAAATGATGCATATTTGAGTTATCTGTCTCTTTGACCAGTACTAAAACTTGGAATTTCCAAACATTATAGATGACAATTTTCTGACTCAAAGTGTTACAGTCAACACAGGGGAATTCTGTATGTGAGCAAGTCTTGACAGATAAGAGGAACTGATCACAAAAGTAAAAATTAATGGTAGCTGATGTGCAAGTAAGCATGTTTGAATCACATTTATAATGTGCAAATGGAATAAAGTCCAAACCAGTAATATATATTCTTGATGCTTTAAAATGGCCAGTTTTACAAAGTGAAAACAGTTATGAGCGAAATCAGCTGAGAGGAAGAATTTAATAAAGTGTGGCTGATAATTGGGAATTGTTTAAGAACACTTTACTAGAAAAACAAAAAAGGTATAATCAAGGAAAAAGTCCATTTTGGAATAAAAACTAACCTGGTTTGGAGGGAAAGTGAAGACTATATACATTTTTAAAAATATTTAATAAATGGAAGAAAGGGGAAGTTGATGGTATTGAATATAAATCAGAAGCTAGGAATTGTAGAAAAGTGGTAAGGGAAGCAAAGGTACACAAAGATAAATCTCTTGCCAGCAAACTTAAGGATAATAAGAAGGAATTTTGAAAGTATATTGGGGGAAGGAGGAAGAATCTTGGCAATGGTATGTTCCATTAATAGATGGAAATAGTAGAATTATCAATAATGCAGGTACTCTATGGCAGTTTTTCACTCAGTAGTCTCACCAAGGGAGAATAGCAAACCTTTTCCGGGAGTTGGTCATGAGAGAAGGAAGAAGTGGATCTAGTAGTCTGGTAGAAGAAAAGAGACCCTGAAGCTATGTCTTCATTCAACAAATAACCCATGGCATGACTGTGGCTGTCCAGGATCAGCTGACTCAGGCCTATGGGGCTCGGGCTGCTAGGCTATAAAATTGTAGTGTAGGTGTTCAGGCTTGAACCCAGGCTCTGAGACCCTATGAGGGGGAGGGGTCTCAGATCCTGAATGTCTACACTATTTTTAGTCTGGCAGCCTGAGCCCCTTGGCTGACCCAGGTTCTAAGACTTGGTGCCAGGGCTTCTTTTTTTATATAACAATGTAGACCATGGTAGTTAATTATTTTTTGTCAAAGTCCAAATTTCTTGCTCAAGGTATAGTCAAGTTCAGACTCCAGACAAAATAATAAAAAAGAAAAATAGCAATAATGATGGTAATAAGTAAATAAAAAGAGTTCAGGTCCGTTCAAAAGTGTCCTGCAGTCTTGATTTGGTCTGCGGTCCACCTATTGACCACTCCTGGTGTAGACATATCCTAAAAGATATGAGTTGCATAGGAGATGAAGGGGAGAAGATTTAAAGGCCTTCATTCTGTTTCTTTACCCAAGGGCCTTCCAAATATTTGTCACCAATTGCCATTGATCTTACTGTACTTGAAGATAAAGTGTTGGTCACACTGCTGTAGCCTAAGTAAACACTGCAAAAGCAAGTGCTCTGAAATCCAGATCTTCTCTGATTTTGTGCTAGCAATGAGGGTTATTCTCACACCTTTATTCAGGGCCTTCCTGGAGCAGAAAGCAGATTGAGAGCTAACAGGTACAGCTCTGCCAGATGAATAACAACAAGCATGAAGATTTTTGATTACCCTAGGCCTGAATTTCATCAAACAGCTCTCTGCATTCTTTGATTTATTCTAAGTGATGAATATCAGTCTGGAAAATTAGTCTGAAGCTAAGGTCCTTTCATAGGACATAAAACAAAGAATCAGTTTGCTACCTATCACTCCCATGCTTTATTTAACCCTCAAAAGTTATTTTTATTAGTCACAAATAAAAGCTAGCACATAGGTTTTGCGTTGTTTTCCTTTCCCATTTGTTTAATGTCCTTTGGGCAAGAAGAGACAACTCTGGTCCAGGCAGAACTAATAGACTTCCTAGGGATAAGGCATTAATTTTCTGACACTGGGACAGACCTCTCACAAGCCTCCAAAGTTTGGATTCCATGTAGAAAAAGAAGTTGTATCCAGTTAGTTTGAATTTGTTGTTTACACTAGCTGTGGAGAGCTACCATTATTGCTACCAACCTCCTGGAAAAAAAGCTCCACTGACACTAAGAATGGGTTCTGGTCTTCCACCTGAGGCAGAGGCAGGGACAGAAACATCTGTCAGTAAAGACTTAAGAGGGAGTTTTAAGTCAGCTTCTTTCTTGTCTTTCTTACCCAAGGGTATTTGCTTTCCAAATAACCAGACATCATCTCTTCATCCACATCATCTCTGTTAAACTCTTCTAACAATCCAGTGTTGACTCAGGCTATTTTCCAGTCAATACCTGAAGGTATATGGCGGGGGACAAATATGAGCTTGATGTTTCCATTATCCCCATCCCTCTGCCTTCCCATTTCTCTAACATTACAACCTATGTTGTTTAGATTTTAATATTCTTACAGTTGGTGCAGTTTATGCAGCCAATCTTTTCAGAAAGTTAGCACTTATATGGGCAGCACTGTAAATGCATATTGCTCTTATATGCCAAAACCATCAACACCACTGAAGCAGACCAATAAATTAATAAATAAATAAAAATTAAAAAAAGAAGAAAAAAGAAGCATTGGGTAGCCTCTGATCTTGTTGATTAACAAGTTTGTTTCATTTTTTGAGTTCTTTGATATTTTAAAGTTGACACTTCTGTTAGCACAGTAGAATGGGGAAGAAAAGTTACCCCACTGTCTTTCCTCCACATGTTTCTAAAATACTTTCCAAAAAAAGTATATTCTTTCCCATTATCCTGTTATAGTGCTATAGCAAACCTGACACGTCTTCTAGACATTATAGTCCTAGAGCTCATGAAGGTACGTAGTGTGTTGACAAATGCACAGACAATGTCCATGCTTTCTAATCCATATTAGTGATATCCCTACTGTTCCAGAACTGGGTAATTTCCCCGTAAAATAATTAATCAGTGATAACAGAAGGTGATAATATATAGCTGAATGTCTCCTATTATGTTCCTGGGTTTTCTCCTCTGATTGGCACTGGGTAGAACATTGGCAAGGAGATGGTTAATAGTTTCTTCTTCAACAGAGAAACTATCTCAGCTGTTAGTCCGCATTACTGGAATGGCCACAGAACTCAGTGGTGGGCCGGCTCAGATGGAGGGAATTACTCTATCCTGAAAGTTATAAGAGACGTGAGTTCTGAGGCGTCTCCCCATCCGTATTATGTTGGATTAAGAAAGTGATCTCTTTTGGGATGAGAGGAAAATGCTGACTATAGGAAAGTTATTTGAAATGCTGGCTAGGAGAGACACTTTTAAGTTATGGGCCTGAAGTAGTAATTCACGGGTCAAGTTCTCTGGCCTGTGTTATGCAAGAGATCAGACTACATGCTTTTGTCTTTAAAATCTGTGAAATAAATTCATGTTCACTGAATTCATTTGTTGTTGTTTTTTAATTATTTCTTATCTGAGCCACAAACCCAGGAGTCCTCATTCACCACTTCTTGCCTTGTCTGAATGGTCACAGAAGGATTCCCAAAAGAGGATTTTTTTGGTTATACTAATTTATTTTTTAGCGTTTGTATTCCAAATCCTAGTCTGGCATACATCCAATGTGCCATCCTAATTGCACTGTTTAGTCAATAGTGCACGGCGACTGCACTGCACACCCGTCATTGGACTCTTTTACTATGCAAGCTGAACCCATTAGTATGCGCTGTCCATATTTTGCTCTTTTATTTAATAATTGTGATGTAGCATTAGTTACCCCAGAGGGACAACAAACCAAATGGAAAGGCTTTTTGTTGC
Organism: Mesoclemmys tuberculata; assembly: GCA_007922155.1. Taxonomy (NCBI): domain Eukaryota; kingdom Metazoa; phylum Chordata; order Testudines; family Chelidae; genus Mesoclemmys; species Mesoclemmys tuberculata. The sequence continues at coordinate 408,486 of ML677027.1, forward strand.
ACTCCATTTCCATTTAATGGCTTCATCCTAATTGTCGGTGGATATTTTTGCCTGACAAACAGTGTGCATCACTTGAAATCCTGACTCATGCTATGTAACACTGCATCAAATTGTGTTGGTTATAGCCTGATGTGATGTGATGAGATGTAACAAACATTACAGATTTTCAGTGATTAAATGCAAGGCCATGGTTCATATAATAAATTCAGTGTGACACTTCAGAATTATAATTTGCTGTATCCTTTTAAGACACAAACCTATTCTGAGCATATACCTGATCCAGCAGATTCTCATGGTTTTATCTATATGCTCCCCTGGCTCCAATGATAATTGTCAGCCTATATTTCTGTCATTTGATTATAACTCTTGAACTAAAATCCTGCTAAAGCAGCGATCTCATAATAAACCAAGTATCTGAAATTACACATCCATCAGAACACACCAGTTTCTGATATGATGACTTTACTTCTGCACCTAGACTTCATTTACAAGCTATTTCCTCCTAAATATATGCTAGAAGTAATTTTGGCCTGTGTTTGACACCCACTGTTGGTATTAACATTTAACTTTTAACTGAAGTGATTTCTTATTAGCTACATTTTAGGAAAAAAGAAAACAAGATCTAGAAGTAGCCTTGTTGGAGTTAAGATTTGCAAGTTTTTGCTTTTAATACTATCTTGTGCTTTCTCCACAAGTATGTCAAAGCACTAGGAATGTATTATCTTCCCTGCTTTACTCCCCATACTCAAGGTCCTATGTCTTTCAGGCATCAATCTTCCAATAAAAGAACTTGTTAATGTTACTTAATTGGCTGAAGCCAAAGCTGTTGAATTATATGGGGCATTCCATCACTTTACAGGGAATAATCATGGTGTTACTTTAAGACCTTAGCCTTTCCAGCTCAATGATTGACATGCCAGACCAAGGAATCAAACTCTGATACTCATAAAGGAAATACAGGGAACAAACCATTCTGTTAAGGCAGAGGTTCTCAAATTGTGGTCTATGGATTAATGGTGGTAATTCAGGGAGCTGGCTGGCATATAAAAGGTGTTGGTTCTTCATTTTCCCACCCACTAAATCTCATTAATGTCAACTACAAATGCTTGAAGTGCTGATGATTAATATTACTCTTCCATGTAAGTAATTTCTGTGGTTTCCAAAAGGGTGTTATGCAGTTTCAAAAGGGAGGAGACAAGCTGTGTGAGAGGAAAGATGTCCAAAGGATAATATTTTTATTGAATGTGCTCCACTCTATAAAGATCCCCACCCCATGCTAAGGTCCAGGAAACCAACCCTGCTCACCTAAATAGCAGTGAAGCATATAAACAACTAAGCCATCAGGCTATCTATATCCATTTTGGAGGGGAAAGTCCCTATGTAAGATAGTATTTTCTTTCTATACCTAATTTGGAAATTACAAGTTCACACCAAAATATTCTGCAGAGTATGAAAGAGGATCTTTGTTTTCATAGCCTCACAAAAGAAAGTTATATTGATGGTACATGATTTAGCAGCACAGTACATCTATAATCTGTTCTTTGAATGTATTAAGTATGCAATCTGAGCCAATTTCATCAGATTTAATTTACAAGAGAGTAAATCTTGATGCATACATTTTTCTTCCTGGCTTATAAAGCCCTCCCATAACAGATTTGTGACTGTGTGTGATCCCTCTTTCCAAGGGGGAGAGAAGTGGATGTGGGAGAAGGGACAGTAGATAGTTAGCAAAGTGAAGTAAGTTTGTGGAGCATTTAAAATGCAGAAGGATAATTTATAATTGAGAATATAGGTGTTTTGGATGTGACTGAAGGTGACACAGAGTGAAGGATAGTCTGTTCCTGTCATTCCTTGTCCCATAAGGACAAGTTGCACCAGAAAGACCCCTATCCCCAGTAGAAAGTATGTGATGGTTTTACTGCCTTATTCCATTTCCTCTAAAGAGGGACACTATAATCATAACACCAGCTCCAGTGGAGGCTGCAACAGGGATGTACTGTATCAGTACACATCAGCCACCCTTGCCATGCCCTATTTAGATCCTTCCCGGATGGACTTTCCCAGGATCTCAGTGCTTCACAATATTATCCAATTGTCTCATGCCACCCCTAGGATTTACATAGGCAGATCTACTGATGCTATATAAAATGTAGGTGGTGTTGTTACTTCATTTGGGGAAACCCGGTGATGAGTCCTATATTCTAATTATTAGAGTATTCCTGGGCAAATGTCAAAATATATTTTGGTGGAAAACTTTGAGAACATTTCAAGTGATTGTTTGCCTAACCATTAGCTGAGAATGGGGCTTAAAACACAAATCTCTTATGTTTTTTCTTGAGTGGGGGGGGGAAGTTCCCCCATTGTATTCTGAAGAATAGCTAGTAACTCTTCCATCTTATTTGAATTTATCTCATTATAGATTTCAAGAGACATAGAAGCAAAATTCAATGTTTTAAACTAAAGAATGTGTTTAGGGACTGTGATTTCTATGAAAATGCAATGCTATTAGCAATGTTCTGTAGGGAGGTGGATGAACAAATGTGGAGACAGACAGATCAGAGAAATACAGCCAGTCACTAGAAGGGAGAAACTAACCAAAAGTGACAGCCCCACTCCTGCCCACATCCATTCACATCCATTTTGCTGAGGAGAGAATGTGAGAGTCAACAGAGAAAGATAATTTCTCAAATAATATCCTGCATCAAAGACCAAAGCTCTATACTAGCAAATGTGAATCACTGGAAACAGAAGTGTCCATATCTTTGCTTTTGTCAGTCATGTAACCCTGCTGAAGCCAAAGTGACTGTCAATTTATACCCGCTAAGGATCTTTCCCACAGACTGCAGTAGCCTAGCAGAGTATCTGGGCCACTCCTAATTATAAATGAAAAGATTGTAGATTCACATTCCTCTATAAATTATGTCATTCCTAATGGATTCTGTGGTACGTTTCTATAGTAAACCCTGACTGCAATACATTGCCCATGTTTATTCCTACCCTTTTGTGTTACATCCTTTGGCCCACATATATTTCTGCTAGCTGTGGTGCGTGTTTCTATGGCTATTTGAAAGCAATGGTGAGACCAGACATCTCACTGTTTTCCGTTACTCAAAGTAAGGACCAAGGAAACTTTTCCATTATTGTTTGCATGTAGCACTTGTCAGACAGGGCATTTGGTACATGAAATCATCATAATCATAGTTTTGTGTCACGGACCTCAAACTCCATCTCTGATTACAACTGCCGTAACAAAGAAGTTAGGAGTTGTTGTGAAAGGCCTGAGCAATGAAAGTTAGTGATGCTGGTAAATAAAAGCTATGAGGAGAAATAGCATGAATAACACTTGACAGAAGATAAGTATCTCACCCTTCCTTCACAAATAGGTCATCAGCCTGTTCACAAGCAATTTTTCCATTTATGACTCTTTTCCTCCCACTGAGAGGGTGTGGGAATATACACAAACTCCTCTAAGACTGTCACTGAAGCTACTCTAACAGAGTTCTCATAGAGAATGCTTTCATTCTCCCACACTCCTTCCTGACCTCATACCCTGTCAAGACCAACTCGGTAAATTTTATCAGAATATCTGGGAGAAAAAATAGTCTGTTGTCTAAAGGAAAGGGCCAAGAGTCTGAGATCGGGGTTCAATTCTACCGTAGACTTCCTGTGTGACTTTGGGAAATCACCTATTCTTTCTGTGCCTCAATTTCTAACCTTCAATTTGTATGTTTATCCATTCTCCTATCATTTGTCTGTCTTGCCTGTTTTGGACATAAGCTGGTCAGAGCAGGGACTAAGGGTTAGGGCGTCTAAATGCTTCCATAATATACATAATAAATAGTAATAATGCCTAGTACTCAATTAGTGCCAACAGCAAGAATAATAAAGATGGTGCAGTCGCATCACTGATTGGGGTCCGAATGCATTCTGTTTGCATTTTCATAAAAATTCACCATCTAATAGCCATTTGAAAATCTTTCCTCTTGTTTTCCCATAGATGTTTCAGGCTTCACTTTTTTAACCTGAAGACTTGCTGTGATTAAAAAAATTGTTAATGTATTTATTGCTCATAGAGAGACAAAGTGGGTGAGGTAATACTTTTATTGGACCAACTTCTGTTATTGAAAGAGACAAGCTTTCACACTGCATAGAGAGAGCTCTTCTTCAGGTCTGGAAAAGGTACACAGAGCGTCATAGCTAAATATAAAGTGGAACAGATTGTTTAACCTAACCAGTTTACGCATACGCAAAAAGAACACTCAAGGTGATGTGGCCAGCTAACACCTCTGCAGAGTCATAGGACAAAAAAAGGTGGTGATGGACGTGGGATGGAGAGAGGGTTAATAGGTTGCATATTGTTGTAATAAGCCATAAATTCGGTGTCTTTATTAAGTCCATGATTTTTAGTGTCTAGCATAGTTATGAATTTGAACTCCAAGGTTTGTCTTTTGAAGGTGTTGTGTAGGTTTCTTTTTGAGGATGAGGACTGAAAGGTCAAATGTGGATTGATCATTTTGTGGTAAGTATTTGCCCACAGGTGATATGGTGTTTTGTTTTTTTATCATTTTTCTGTGTGCGGTCAACATTCCAAATCTTCCTGTATTTTTTTTCTTAGCGATTTATTGATCTCCACATAGGGAGTCATAGAAAACTCCCTGGGATATACTTCTATATGTGAGTGAACAGACATTTTGCTGTGTCCACTGTCTGACTCTAGACTCATTATTTTCCCCATGAAAACAAGTACACAATTTTAAATAACTTGCATCTATAACAGTAAAGAAACACTGTTTGCTAAACATTAATATTCAAGAGGATAATGGTTTTGGAGAGTCTTGCAAATTGACTCAAAAGCTGATGTATCGTGTACACTTCCATTAGTCTGTTATCTGAAAAGCTTTTAAAACATTGTTTGATATTTTTATTTGTTTGTTGCCAAAGACCATTTGGTTATTTCTTTAAACTAAGGGGATTTTGAAACTGCCACTGTAAGAGATTACAAAAAATAATCTCAAGAAAAAACATTTTCTTATTTCCCTTTGCGGTATGCTTGTCTGTGCAGGAAACCGAGATTTCTTCAGGGCCAGTCAGACTGGGGCATGAACTCCCCTAGCAATTAAGGACCATCCCACACCTCTGCATGTTCTGCTCCAAGTGCAAGGCACACTTCTTAAGCTTGCCTTCTCCAAGATGATCACCTTGGAGAGTGCACATTTAAAACATAATAGAACTTTCCCAAAACAAAACACTCCACTGCGCACACAATCCTTTCCCTGGGGAGGTGATGAACCACACATGACAGGTGTCAGTCATGCCTCTTAATGAACTACTGGAAGATGCTCAACTACTACATTGATATGGGTGGTATAAAAGAGTAATATAGAATAATATAGTTTTTGAAGAGTTGAGAGGATAATTAAAAAAAAATTCCACAAATGATAGCTAGAATAAAAAATCAATTTGTTTGGCTTTGTTTGTACCCTGTGTCTGTGAATGTCCCGTACAGGTTTACTGGCAGGAAAGTTTACAGATTTGATATATTTTAAGGGAATATTAGAGAATATTTACATAATGCAAATTCTTAACTTGTAAACACAAAAATGCAGACTAGAAAAATAAATCTAAGAATTATGCTCAGTAATAAAAACAATATTGTGTGACCTATGGTAGATGTCCAATCAAAACTAATCAACAGAGATTACTTTTCACTTTGAATATCAAATATAAATAATGAACTGCTTTCAAACAATCAATAAAGCAGGGATAAAAAAAAGTCTGAATTCATTTGAATATCAAATTCAAGAATATTGTAAGTTGTTTGTGGATACTTCAGAAAGGAAAAAAAATTAACTGACTAAAGCCCCCATTCTTAACTTGTTTTGTTCTATTATTTAAGAAGAACTCCCCAAGCATAAAAATAAAAAAAAAAATATTAAAGGGATGAGCTCTGAAATTACTGAATTTATTTGCTGGATGTTATTTTTAAGCGTTGCCTAATCCAGGAAAAAAAATTTGCTTCCCAGGGAAAATCATGGTTGTAACAGACTTAAAATGATATCTGTCTTCTTATGGTTATTACAATCTTTTCTCCACTCTAGACTTTATGGGGTCTCACATCCCAATACATTTATCTCCTCAGTTTTTGAGAGCAGACAATCCATGAATATTGCCAACACTCCCATGAAGTCTGTGGAAATTTATCATAATCCTGTTCTCCTACCAGCTCTGAAAGCAAGATTTTTGTAAATCTCAATGGACAACCTTCTCCCATATATGAAACTAACAGGGCTCGTTGCAAGGAGATTGCATCACTCATGTGCTGGTAAGGTTGGCCTACTAGGCAAAAATTGGGCAGAAAATCCTTAATTAGAGTTACTGAAGGCATCCAACTAATTAGACCCAGAGAAGCATAAGAGCAAATGTTTTTATACTGGATTGATTTGGGCAAGTCACTTAATCTCTCTTTGCCTCAGGTTCCCATCTGTAAAACTGGGATCCTACCTTTCTTCTCTTATTTGCCTTTCTTATCTGTTTAGATTGCAAGTTTTGGAGCGGGGTCTGTCTACATGTGTGCAGAGCCCTGAACACAATGGGTCCCTGATCTTGGTTAGGGCCTTGGGCACTCCCATAATATAAATAGTTATGACCAGCTGCTTCTTGTTGTTCTTATAATTCTATGCTAATTCTAATACTTATTTGAAGATTTTTTTCCGCACATTTTTGTATTGAGCAGTATAATAAAGTAGGTGCTGTATAGGCAAGTAGATAATGTTCTTTTCTTTCTACATAAGTCTGGGAAACTTCTCTGAATACTAGTGAAAACAAAAGCCCTTAATGCAGTACTTACTCCTTTGTTACAAATGTTTTGGTAATAATAAAACTTACAAAGAATATTTTTAATTGGGTTTGGACACACATTCAGAGGAAAAATATTGAGGATCTAATCCTCAGCTGGTGCAAATTGTCATCGTTCCATAGATACTGGTGGAACTAGGACAATGTAAACCATCTGAGTACCTGCCCCCTCGCTGTTGTAAGAATGACAGACTGCATGGAGAGGCCTAGCTGTATTGATAGTGCTCCTCCTTAACTGAAGTTTTGTCTGACTTCTACTCAATAAATAACTCAGAATAGTTTTTCTCATTTTATAATAGTTTAAATGCCAGGAATGGAGCAACTGGTTGGAGTTCTTATTTCAAATAGTTTGTCTCCCAAATAAAAGCTATTTGAAATATTTGTACTGTGCATATTTTAAATTCCAAATTGTGTCTGCTGTCCGGACATATACTGTAGGAATGTGCTTTTGCTCTCCTCCTGGAAAGAATGTTGCTTTTTTCATTTTTATTTTGCCTGATCAATCCCCAGTAGGATAAATGTCAACCTTTATTCTCTAGCAACTACTCTACACTTTTCACTTGGATGACTTCACAGAAAAGATGTTACCCATGGGATAGCCACCATCTTGCAGGCTCATAGAATGTAAGTGAAAATAGAGTCATGGAGCTGAGTAAACCCCACAGAAGCCAGGAAACTCAAGAATAAGGCTGTTAGTCTGCTGTTTTCTGTCCCCTTGTGCCTAAGTGTCATGGGAAATCTTAGAGCAGTAGCTGATCTGTAAGGTATTTTTTCTTTTGTAAAATACCTAAGCAGAATAGAAATGGCTGTGTATGGAATGTCAGTTTATTATGCTTAAAGATTGAATTTACTTGCTTTTTAAAAGTATATTAGCGAGCACAGTCATTTGAAACAGTCTAATGACATTTGGTTCATTAAACCTGGATGTGGTATGAATAGAAGGAATCATTATGACTCTTCAGATAATATAGTAGAGAGGCCTGATTAATGTGTGTCCTGGTGTTGAGCTGTGCGACTTCAGCCAAAGCCACAGTAGCCACCGAGCCAGACACATCTCCTTGGCAAGTCCCTAACTAGGATCCTTTTCTGTTGTTTTCAGTGTGTGTCAATAACGAATCTCAGTGCATTTTACACACAGGTTGTGAACAGTTCCTCTGTGAGGCAGACCAAATATTAGCCTCTCAATTCTACATGTGAAAACAAATGAAGCAAACGTTAAGTAACATAGGGGCCTGATTCTGATCTCACTTACACAGGTGTAAATGAGCTGCAGCACTGACACGTGGGCAGCAGAACTCTTCCAGCACACACATGTATGCACGCACACATGTATGTTTTTGCTTTCAGGGAGAAGGGTGGAGGTGAAGGGACTTGGTTAACAAATCCTGCCCTCTCTCCTTCCTGCATCCATCAGCAAAAAAGGGACCCTGGCCAGAGCCCAACAGCCACATTCCACGTGCAGATGAGGAGCACGACACAGGAAGCCCAGGCAGGGGTCCCATAACACCGTGCACAACCATAGAGAGGAGCTGTAGAATAGGTGGGCTCACAGACCATCTATTGTCTCCTTTCTGCAGATTCCATGACATGGAGAAGAGTACTGGTTCCCAATCTCCATCCTCTGTAGAACTCCTCACTACATGACCCTCCTTACATGAGCACTGGGTGGAGATGGGATTTGCTGCGTACAGTATTGCATCATGGTTATGATCTTTACTCCTGATGCTAAACAGTTACTACCGTGGATGTCCCTAAGTAACTTAGTGATGTCAAAAGATGATAAATGCATAATCATTCAGGTACCTGATACAGATGGGCAAAAATATCTTGTTAAATGAATGATTTCTCCAAAAGGAAGGGTAGCGGATTCTGATCAGAGACAATAGAAAGGCGTACAGAAAGAAAGGGTATGGAAAAAACTGTTTGCTTGTTTTCTCCATCTTAGGGACAAAAACAAGACTTCTTTATAGCTAGACGGTTTTATTTTGGCTTCTGTGCTTTCTCCGTATCATGTACTGTTGAATATTGATAAGTTTGTTTTGCTGGGAAAATAGGCCCCGTTCACTGGCATATTAGAGTCACTTTGCGCCATCTCCAACATCCAAAGCAGACCCAAGCCTGGCTTAATTCTCCACTTTTTGGAGGCACTTAACAGAATTTTAGGGAGTTGAAAGCAAATCATAGTAGTAAGCAAAGTTTAGTCCATCGAGAGAGGTTGTCTGTAAAGATATATTAGAAGAAACTGCAAAAAATTAAAGAGCTGGAATTTGCTGTTACTAAAACAAGGCAGGTCTCTGAAAGTATTTTTGGAAAGACAGGCTCTAACTAGCCCACTGCTTGCTGAAGTAAATCAAAGGATGTGGGTTATATAAACAATCCTACTTATTGTGAGCCTGAACCTGTGAGGTACTGAAAGCCCTCAGAGTCTATTGTCTTTAGTGGAAGTTGCAGCTGCTCTGCTCTGCACCTTGCCTTGTATCAGCAAACGGCTAGTCAGAAGGACTGTGTCCTTTCATGGTCCTATAACAGACCATGACAGAAGAGAAAATCTGAGTATCTTGGACAGTAAGCAACTCACTGTATAACATTTCTGAGATACAAGCAGGAAGGGAGAATGTTTTCATAAGTATTTTATAATGTAGCATTTGCTACACAGAACAAGGAAAACGAGAACTCTTAAATTATTTCTCTGTGGGGAAATGTTTTCCCAAACAATGTATCTGCACACTGGCATACTAATACAATTGTTTCTTTGTTTCTCAAAGCAATTGGTTCAGAATACATGGACAAATCTTGCTCTTTCCTCCTGTAGCAGAACTAGTGTGGTACTGGGGCAGCATTTGAGAAATACCAGCTGTTCCAAAAATGATTGTAATCCAAATCGGATCTTTCCCATTTTCTTCTCTGCAACAGGCCCTTACTTCTCCAGGGATTACGTTAGCCTCATAGCAAGCCCAAGAGAGAGATGGCAGATGTTCCCCTGAAAACATTAGTAGAAGACAAAATAAGTCACTGAGCTTCCACTTCAGAAGAGACTCAAAGATAAGGAAGTGGTGAAGCGGGTATAGGTGGGAAGTAGTTCTGTGAGAAGGGTTGCTTACCAGATATTTCCTTTTTGCCATGGGGACCTGGTGGGGAGACTTTCACCTCCTCTCTTGGAATCCCAAGAAGAGGAATTTTTCAGTAACCTAGCCAGGGATGGGGTAGAGAATCTTCCTTTCTCCCTTTTGAGGGTTCCATGGAGATATCTTCCCATCTCCCATGCCCAGCGGGATCCTAGAGACTGGAAGGATAGGAAACATTCAGCCAGCAATAGGTTAACTCAGGTGGGTCATGGCATAACTAGGAGCACACATCAGTATTCCTCCTATAACTTCTAACTGTTGGTAACAGCAGAAAGGGGAGGGAATGAGCAAATGAATACTCAAATGGCATAAGTATGGCCAATGTTTGTGCTGTTTGGAAAATGAATTATTGGATTTGCCGTTCCCCCAAATTCATCTGTTACAATAACCTAACAATATTACTGATGCATCCACTTGCTGCAGGCTTTAAGGAACAAATACCTCAATAAATGCCTTGATCAGAGAACCATTCCCCAAACTTTCAATACTGTACTATTTATTACAGCTGCAGTGTAATTACTAAATAGGTTGCAAAGCGATTACCCAGTGTCTATTCATTGGATAAAAGATGTCAGACTGAGAGAGAGGTATACTTTATGTGCTGAAGAATCATTGTCTTCAGAGCTTCAACTGGAGTATTCATTTTGCCACTGGAGGGCGTTGTGGCCCCAGAGAACAGAAAACTACTTTGTATTGATACAACAATCGAATTAGCAGGATTTATAGAGCTTTAATCTTATTTAGAATGTAGATTACTCCACTTCATTTAAAGTAGGGGGAGGAATGAAGCAATTTACATGTGTTTGTATATTTATCATGAATTATGCAAAGATAAGAACATCTCTCTGAAGCTTTTTAACACTCTACCTGTGTCTCATTCATGAATTTATTGCAACATTATCAGACATTAAAGAATTTGAAGCTCAGCATGGGCCTCTGTAAAATTCAAGGTAACGTGAAATGCATTTTCCTTTCTCTCACAAGCACATATGGTTTCTTTATTTCTCTCTTCCACAGTTACCTTTAAAAAAAAATTAGCTGATAATGAGACCAACCATCCATTTGATTTTGTTCAAGACTTTTCCTTTCCTTTGTAATCACAAAAAATGGAAACCACCTAATTTTTGTATTTGTAATTTCTTTGTGGTGGGGACCATCTTTTTGTTGAGTTTGTACAGCACCTACCACAATGGAGTCCTGGCCCATGACTAGAGCTCCTACACATTACCACAATGCAAATAAATAAATACATCAATATTATTAATTTTTGTTCTGATCTGAACAATGTAGCCTTTCCATAGCAAATGTGGGGAGAGAACTCCTTTCCAGCCTTATACTTTGAACTGTAAGTTAGGGGATAGTCAAGAGAGCTTGTTGAGAGTCTTGATTAAAAAGCCACCTGACTGTAGTGTATGTATTGTGTGTGCGTGCTACACCCATCTCTGTGATGTGCATGCGTGTGTGTGTGTGCGTATCTATATATAGTATCCTCAGTATTGACTAATGAGTTTTATGATGCTTTCACTGCCTTAGCACATGAAAAGTGAGGCTAAATGTTACCCTGCTGTCCATTTACAGAATAATTTTTGTTTCATTTTATTGAGCAGTTTGCAGGCACAACAAGCTAAGTAGAATTTGATAGTAAGAAAATTTCCAAGGAAGGGTAATATCAAATTCCAGGCACATGGAACATTTATAAATAACAGCTGCCTTTAGTATATCAGACATATTTCATTTTTAAGCATTGTAATGCCTGTAAATAATTCCTTGGATTTATGTAGGCATTTATTTATTTCAGTCATGTACAGTGCACTGCTGACTGAGGCATAAGAGTACATCCCATATAAAACAAAACTTGTTTTACAATATAGATCAGAAAAAGGGAGTAAAGTAGAAATTGGAGGGTAGGAAATATTTCTTTTGTTCCTTATTTTGTCTCTCTAGTCTATTTAGATTGTATGCTACTACTTGGATGGGGCTTCTCAATGTGTGTTAGTATAGATCTTAGCACAAGGGGACCACAGCCTCTCAGCAGCATCATAATGCCTGCACCAATGCTAAAAGACTCTGCAAGCGTCCAGGAAGGAGGATTTACCTTACAGAAGGATTGAATTTGACCTGTGGACTGGAATCCAACAATTTGACACCTTAGGAGCCTCTTTGTTTTTTTTTTTTAAAGGGATCCACATTCTCAGTTGTATCAATGACGGTGTGAGGGGAGAGAGGGCTTGATCGAGGAACTGGTTAAAATTACCACACTCTGAGGCCAGCCACACTTCTTTTTTTACCAGCCAAATCCCTGGCCCTGACTGCTCATAGACTTATAGACTCATAGGTCAGAAGGGACCAATATGATCATCTGGTCTGACCTCCTGCACAAGGCAGGCCACAAAACCCTACCCATACACATTTATAACAACCCCGAGCCCATGACTGAGTTATTGAAATCCTCAAAAGTGAGATTTGAAGACCTCAAGCTGCAGGGAATCCATCAGCAAGCGACCCATGCCCCACGCTGCAGAGGAAGGCGAAAAACCTCCAGGGCCTCTGCCAATCCGCCCCGGAGGAAAATTCCTTCCCGACCCCAAATATGGCGATCAGCTAAACCCCGAGCATGTGGGCAAGACTCACCAGCCAGCACCCAAAAAAGAATTCTCTGCAGTAACTCAGTTCCCATCCCATCCAACATTCCCACAGACCATTGAGCAGACTTATCTGCCGATAATCCAAATCAATTGCTCAAATTAAACTATCCCATCATAACATTCCCTCCATACACTTATCAAGCTTAGTCTTAAAGCCAGATAAGTCATTTGCCCCCACTACTTCCCTCGGAAGGCTGTTCCAGAACTTCACTCCCCTAATGGTTAGAAACCTTCGTCTAATTTCAAGTCTAAATTTCCTAATATCCAGTTTGTACCCATTCGTCCTAGTGCCTATATTAGTACTAAACTTAAACAATTCCTCTCCCTCCCTAACGTTAATCCCCCTGATATATTTATATAGAGCAAGCATATCCCCCCGGAGCCTTCTTTTGGCCAGGCTAAACAAGCCAAGCTCTTTGAGTCTCCTTTCATAAGGCAGATTTTCCATTCCTCGAATCATCCTAGTAGCCCGTCTCTGAACCTGTTCCAGTTTGAATTCATCCTTCTTAAACATGGGACACCAGAACTGCACACAATATTCCAGGTGGGGTCTCACCAGCGCCGTATATAACGGCACTAACACCTCCTTCTCCTTGCTGGAAATACCTCGCCTGATGCATCCTAAAACCGCATTTGCTTTTTTAACAGCCATATCACATTGGCGGCTCATAGTCATCCTGCTATCAACCAATACCCCAAGGTCCTTCTCCTCCTCCGACGTTTCCAACTGATGTGTCCCCAACGTATATCTAAAATTCTTATTATTAATCCCTAAGTGCATGACCTTGCACTTTTCACTATTATATTTCATCCTATTACTATTACTCCAGTGTACCAGGTGGTCCAGATCTTCCTGAATAGCATCCCGGTCCTTCTCCGTGTTAGCAATACCCCCCAGCTTTGTGTCATCCGCAAATTTTATTAACACATTCCCGCTCTTTGTGCCAAGGTCAGTTATAAAAAGGTTAAATAAGGTCGGTCCAAAAACCGATCCTTGAGGGACTCCGCTAGTAACCTCCTTCCAGCCTGACAGTTCACCTTTCAGCACGACCCGCTGTAATCTCCCCTTTAACCAGTTCCTTATCCACCTTACAACTTTCACATTCATCCCCATCTTTTCCAATTTAACTAACAGCTCCCCATGCGGAACCGTGTCAAACGCCTTACTGAAATCGAGGTAAATTAGATCTACCGCATTGCCTCTGTCTAAGTAATCTGTCACCTTCTCAAAGAAGGAGATCAGGTTGGTTTGGCACGATCTACCTTTAGTAAATCCATGTTGCAATTTGTCCCAATTACCATTGACCTCAATGTCCTTAACTACTTTCTCCCTTAAAATTTTTTCCAAGACCTTACACACGACAGACGTCAAGCTAACAGGCCTATAATTACCCGGGTCACTTTTATTCCCTTTCTTAAAAATAGGAACTATGTTAGCAATTCTCCAGTCGTACGGCACAACCCCCGAGTTTACCGATTGCTTAAAAATTCTCGCTAACGGGTTCGCAATTTCACGCGCCAGTTCCTTTAATATCCTCGGGTGGAGATTGTCCGGTCCCTCCGATTTTGTCCCATTAAGCTGTTCAAGTTTGGCCTCTACCTCAGATACGGTAATATCCACCACCACATCCAGATTCCCGTTTGTCATCCCTCCATTATCCCTAAACTCCTCACTAGTCTTATTAAAGACCGAGGCAAAATACTTATTTAGATATTGGGCCATGCCTAGGTTATCCTTAACCTCCGTTCCATCCTCAGCGTATAGAGGCCCCACTTCTTCTTTCTTTGTTTTCTTCTTATTTATGTGGCTGTAGAACCTTTTACTATTGATTTTGATTCCCTTTGCAAGGTCCAGTTCTACGCGGCTTTTAGCCTTCCTCACTTTATCCCTACACGTTCTGACCTCACTAAGGTAGCTTCCCTTACTAATCCCGCCTTTTTTCCACTCCCTGTAAGCTTTCTGCTTTTTCCTAATCCCCTCTCTGAGTTGCTTGCTCATCCAGCTTGGCCTACTACTCCCACCCATAGTTTTTTTCCTCTTTCTTGGGATTCAGGCTTCCGACAGTTTCCGCAGCTGCGACTTAAAGTAATTCCAGGCCTCCTCCACATTTAAACCCACAAGTTCCTCCGTCCAATCCACTTCCCTAACTAATTTCCTTAACTCTTTGAAATTAGCCCTTGAGAAGTCGAAAACCCTAATCCCAGATCTGCGTTTGTTTATCCTTCCATCTAATTTGAATTGAATCAGCTCATGATCACTCGAACCAAGGTTGTCCCCTACCACCATTTCCTCTACAAGGTCCTCACTACTCACCAAAACCAAATCTAAGATGGCATCCCCTCTCGTAGGTACTTCAACTACTTGATGAAGAAATCCATCCGCTATCACATCCAGAAAAATCTGACCCCTATTATTCTTGCAAGCACTCGTCCTCCAGTCTATATCCGGGAAGTTGAAATCTCCCATAATCACACATTGCCCCTTAGTGTTTACTTCGTTAAAAACATTAAAGAGGTCTCTATCCATATCCAAATCAGACCCCGGCGGTCTGTAGCACACCCCAAGCACTATCTCAGGGGAAGCTCTAGTAGCTTTTTTACCCAGTGTGATTTTTACCCAGACAGATTCCGTCCTATCCATTCCATCACTTCTTATTTCATTACAGTTCACCTAATCATTGACATACAAAGCTACTCCACCACCTTTGCCTTTCTTCCTATCTTTTCTAAACAGCACATAGCCTTCAATACCCGTACTCCAGTCATGAGTACTATTCCACCAGGTTTCTGTTATCCCTATAATATCTGGTTCACTTCCTGCACCAGTAGCTCCAGTTCCTCCATCTTGTTCCCTAGGCTCCTCGCATTAGTGTACAGACATTTTAATTTTTGACGTTTGGCGTCAGTGACATTCTTTCCCCCGTCATGCACAGACCTTCTACCACCAGCATCACCCGTTAGGCTAGTTTCAACTCCGCTTTTCCCCCTTTGGTCAATTCTTCGGTCCACTAGGATATCCCCTCTCACTTTGCTTGCTTCCCTCTCCAGGTTAAGTTCCGGCGTGGAGATCTCCTGAACATCTCCCAACCATCTCCCCCAACTTCCTAGTTTAAAGCTCTCCTAATGAGGTCGGAAAGCCTCCATCCTAGAAGTCTAGTTCCCTCCTTGCTTAGATGAAGTCCATCCCGAGCGAACAGTTGTCTGTCCATAAACGCTTCCCAATGACCGTACATCCCAAAGCCCTCCTTATAGCACCACTGCTTGAGCCATCTGTTAATCATCATAATCTTGTCGCTCCTTTGCTGCCCCGCTCTAGGAACCGGCAAAATTCCACTGAAGATCACCTGAGCCTCGATTTCCTTGAGCGTCTTCCCCAGTCTGACATAGTCCTCCTTGATACAGTCCAGGGAGTGACTAGCCGTATCATTCGCTCCCACATGAAGGACAATCAACGGATTCTTTCCCGCTCCCGCTAGGATCCTTTTCAGCCTCAGGTCCACATCCTGTACCTTGGCCCCCGGCAGACAGCACATCCTTCTGTTCTCCCGATCAGCTCTAGTTACGGGCCTGTCTATTCTTCTCAATAAAGAGTCTCCTATCACGTAGACTTGCCTTTTCCTGGCGACAGTATGACTCTCCAGTCTATCCCCGGCATCAGTTGGCCGCAAGTCCTCTCGGTTCATCTTTGCCCTCGCAATCCTCCTAGGGCTCATACTGGTTGTTGCCTCCATTGACTCCTCCCCTCCTCCTGCAGGACTAGCCGCTCGCCTCTTTTTCCTTGCCCTCTCTCCTTCAGTGAGCACCAGCTGTGCTCCATCTTCATTTTCCAATGCACCAAACCTGTTCCTGAGTTCTATTTCTCCTTCGCTGGCCCGTCTTTTCCTCTGCCTGGTTCTCCTAGTCACATGCTTCCACCATCCACGTTCCTCACCCAGCAGCTCCTCAGAATTCTTTGGTCCTGCTTCCATCTGCTCGTCTGAGCCTATCCCCTGTGGCTCATCATGTCTGTCTTCCATCATCTGCTCAAACCCCCTTCTAAACTCAACCAGGGTTTCCACCTGCATCTCCAGTCCTTTTATCTTTTCTTCCAACAATTCTATCAGGCGGCACTTCATGCAGACAAAACTCCTTTCAGGTGCCCCCTCCAGGACCATGTACATGCCACAGTTTCCACATCCGGTCATCCTCAGTGTGTCTCTCACTGCTGTCTCTGTCTCACTCATGGCCTTCCAACTCTGTGCCTGGCGGTTCAGGCCTCACACTGCACCGCGGGACACCAACAAGGCCTGGGCTGCTGCAGGCCCCTGCCCCTTCCCTCCTCTGGCTTGTAGGTTTCTCTGCTGTGGTCTCCTCTGGAATCTCCCCCTGGGAACTCCCACTGAAACTCCCCTGTTAGCAGTCCTGTCCGCTGGCTCCTGTGCCGCTGCCTGAGTGCCTGGCTCCTTATATAGGACCCCTAGTCAGGTAAGCTCCGCCCCCAACTCAGGGCCCCGCCCCGCTCTCAGCACACGGCCCCTAACAACCTGCACACACACTCACACACCCACAAACTCCATAATACAATCCACAACTACAAAAACCTGCTCTAAACTATGCCAATGGTAATGGCCATGAAAGGTCATTGGCCATCTTAGAACTGTGCTTTGGTAACACCTGCTCCTCCCTCTTTTCCCCTCAACTCACTCCCTGTGGTGGCTCTACAGCCTCTGAGGACTTTTCCATGTTGGAGGAATCTCTAGCTAGGGAGACAGGGTCACTCTCTGCTGTCTATGCTGCTAACAGGGAGCAGAGCAGAGCAAGCTTGAAAATCTGGCCTTTAGTTTTCTTACCGATCACTTATCATCCGTCCACTTTAACTTGGGAGATCAAAAGGTGTTTTATGGATAAAAGTCCCAGTAGCAATGAATAAATGTTTGATATTGTGAAAGGAATAGCTTGTGCCTTCTGCAGTACTACAACTTTTGAATAATCAGATGCTTTTCTTATGACTTCACTCAGATTTCTCTTAAACAATGAGACCGACTACTTTTTACACTGTCTTTGAATGCCTGCTCTCCCCCTTTCTCACCATGCCACTTAATTAGTCTCAATTTTTGGATACCATGTTTTGGTTTTTTTTGCTATTCCAGATGGGTTGTTCCAAATGAAGTTTAGTGTATACTATACCCAGTGTATGCTTAGTTCACTGAATGAATGGGTTGGTTATTTACATCATTGCTGTGCCCACGTTTGTATGAACTGGTGACTGCCATTTGTACTACTACTTTGTGAAACCATAAGCATAGATTACACATGTGTTAAGGGAGGAGCCATTTGAACCAATCCACATGTCTGCATATACTCCATTAGACAAATGAGCTGGAGACAAAGGGCTTGATCCTGCTAATTGCTTAGCATTTCCAGCAGGTGAAGAACACCCTTTACTCCCTCTGCAGCACCTGCTTTCTAGAATCTTGCAAGAAGTCCTCAGCACCTTGCAGGTCAACTATATATGTAATATTTCCCAACAGCATGCACCACCTGGACTCCTCAAAACAATACCCATTTTTTTTCAAGTGTTTTATCATGAAAGGTAGCCTGGCACAGACTTGAATTGAATTCAGATGCACAAAAGCAAAGGACTAAATTAAAGCCATGAATACCAGTGGAGTTATTCTAGATTTATAGTAGCATAATTGAGAGCATACAATTATCTGGCCAAAGTGTTTAGGGATAGTATTGATTTTAAATAAAAAAAAATATTAGAAGTGGAGGAAAATATGGGGGGGATGAGAGACTTTATGAGTTTCTGATGTTTTTGTTGTCATGGTTGTTTTCCACCAAGTACCATTAATTATGTTTCTGCTGAATTACTGCAGGGAAATAGGCATCTTAGAGTTTTATGATCGGACTCTTTGGGAGGATAAGTTGTTGTCCTAGATTGCTGTTAAATATCTAGGTAGTCATGATGGTTGTCCATGAGTGTATAGTGAGAGATTGGCTGTTACAGCTGCTCTTGCTTTGAAAAATAAAGTCAGACAAGGCATTATGAGGGTCACTGGTGAGGTGACAAAGTCAGAAGTTCCAATCTCTCTTTTTGGATGAGATCATAATTCAAGTGCACCTTAAATTTTGACCTCATTAAACAATAAAACCATAAATTGTTGGAAAGACTGATATATCTGGGAGATTTACTGACCACTCTTCCAGGAGATGTGGGCTTTGTCACAGCTTATTCCCCAAATGCTCCTGTGAGCTATTTAAAAAGCTGTGTGTAAAAATAAATAAATAAATAAATAAATGAAACTGAAGGCTGTTTTAATATGCTCACTCTGTAGCAGTCAGGGACAGAAGACGTGATGGTTAAAGAGACTTTATTAATCACTTAGGGAAAATCATGGCTTTGTAGTGAACCCAGTAAATGGGTCTGTATGTAGTTGTGCTGCCCCAAGAGCAGATTAAGAAGAAAACTGTGCTTAAGGGACACAATCAATGTCCAGTTTCTCCCACCACCTACTTTGGGGGGAGGGATATACCCCATGACAGCCATATTCCTAGCACAGAATAAGTTTCTTAACTCTCCTGTGAAGGTGTACTGGCCAGCTCATTGTGTTATAGAAACAATGCTCCCTCATGCCCCTTCCCACCCACTCTCTCTCCATTAACATGACAGGCTACCCTAAGATGTCCACTCATGGAAAGAATAACCAGATTAAAAGAGGATGGGCCACTTTCTGGTCCCTAGACTAGAAAAGCTGGAGCAGTATATATTGACTACTACGGCAAATATATATAATTTCCTGTCAGTTATTTTTGTTAATGATTCTTTTTCCTCAAGAGTCAATGAGCACTCATCCAAAGTATTGACACAATCTGTATTCTTGAGCAAGGAGTAGAATATTTTGGGGGAGAAGAGAGGGTTCCCTATTTCAATAAGGAATACAGCTTTGATGGATATAGTACCTGCTGAAAGATTGATCATTTTCAAATCTATTGTTACAGAGAGTTCACCTCTTCCAAAGAAGCAGTCAGGCACAACTAGGGAAATCAACATGTTTAAAGTGGTAATTTTGTGTAATGCCTGAGAAAATATATGCTAAATTACATGAATTTTGGGGCATACAACAGCTTGTCAAATATCAGGGATTCACAGCTGGAAACTCAACGTCTATGCAGAGGTGCTGCTCAAGCAGTATTAATATAAGTGAGAAGAGACAGTGGTAACATAATCCTCAAATACATTTGCCTTGAATTTTCTATATAGTTTTTCCTGAGGATCTGGTGAATTTCACAAAGACCCATCAAGAACCTCACAGTCTTTTCTTTACTCCTCATGATGCCATCTTCCTTCAATATGCTGTGTTTCAACCAGTCCCACAATGACAAAAGTGCAATGAATGCACGATTCAGTAATGATGCAAGGAATGTGTATAAGCATCTATAAATTGGCCCAGCCTTCACATGTTCTTTGCAATGGACCATGCAAAAAACTTAACCTTGTATCAGCCATGCATAGCCGAATTATTGCTTTTTTAAATTAATCGGTGTCCATTTTATCATTCACAGGGCTCACTGTTGATAATTCCCAACCTCTTATTGACCCAGGAACAGAAGACTTAGGGTCTGATTAACTCCCATTAAAATCAGTAGATCAAGACCAATCTTTCACTAGTGTAAATCAAAAGTAACTACACTATGGGGTTTATCCTAGAGTAAATGACAGGAAAATAGTCCTCTGTACCAGGAACACGGGTCTCCAGCATGACATTTGAGATGGCCATTTGAAAATAAGTTACAGCATTTCAAGGCCATGTTGTTAGATATGCATGAGCATTTTTCCACTTCTGATAATTTGATCATTAATTTTCTTCACATTTGGGGTTAGATTAAAATTTTGGAGGTTAAGTAAAGAATCAATGATATCCACAAAAGAATACATAATTTACTACTATCCCCATACTGTTATTTCTTTGTTGTTGGACAAATTCCACAGACATAAGACATTTCGCACTGCATCTTTTAAACCAATGAGTTTCCTAAAATACTGTGACATTCTGCTTCTGAGAATGAAGTGTAAAATAAAATTAAAAACCCCTCTGTAAATGCAAGTACTGAAAACTTAATTTACAAATGCAAACAAGATAAGTTGCCAAGTTGCCAACATCGTTATCTAATTTGTTGACACAGAGATCGCAGGCAAGATTCTTATTTAGTTCCATACATCTACATTTGTTTGCCATCTGATCAGGACTGTAATCCAGCTACCTCAAAATCAAAGAAAACTGCTGTGAGTGTTCTTCTCATTTTTAAAGCCAAGTTGCTGTTTCTGTGTTTCATGCTCCATCACTGACATTTTCTGCTGCCTTAATCTGATGACCTTCAAAGCACCCTGCAAAGAGTATTTGTGTTTCCAAGCATATGGGGAAAGTGGAGTTATGGTGGTGGAGTAGACTTGTTTGTTCTGTTTTTGATTTTAATATTTGTTACTTGTGTTAGGGAATCTAGTACATGTTTCTTTATTTCTGAACTGTTATTATCATCCACGCTAAGAAAATTGTATAAGCCTGTGATATTTTAACTGAAGCCTAGACATAGTATCTTGATTCTTGGCTTCAGGCAAGAGACCTTGGCATAGCTCTTTTGCCATGACCTGCTCGAGGGGTGCCCTGCACTGATCTGGACCCCAGTGCAAGTTAATGCGACCTAACTGGTTCTGGCTACCAATGGTTTCAGAGACTGCTACAGAGCCAGGGATCAACATGACATAAGGCAGCCCCGGCCATGCTGCCTCAGATGGCCTCCAGTTCATATGTAGAACCATTTCACCAGCTTTGTATCACTCATTGTCCTCCCCTACACTGAATAATGAAATAGCTGGTGAGTTTTTTTCCAATAGTAATAGAACATGCAGTTTCTAGAGAATTAAAGGCTTTAAAACATTGGAAATGTTTCCTCATAGGATCATTTTCAAGCATCCTAGTCAAAATTGGTTGAAAAGAGTGTGTGTCACTTGCTTCCAGTCACTGCTACACCAGAGTCACAACTGTAACTCTATGGACTTCTGTGAATTTCTCCTGACTAAGAAGAGCAAATGAGATCAGTCCTGTCCTTCAGATCACATAGCAGCAACTAAACATTAAAACAAGAAATGTGACAGCATTACCTGTGTTTCATGCAGTCCATTCATAGTTCTTATTGTGTATTCAGTTGAAAATGACTCTGTACCTCTATCATATAAATCAATAAATATAATGTTACGTACCATTTGATGGAATGAAATTGCATTGGAGGAAGCCCATTAGGTTTCTGATTATCATGCCATATGCCCATTTTTCTCACATATTCAAGGCACCTCCATCATGCTAGACATGTCAATTGGTTCTCATTAAAATTATAAGCAACCCAAATCTTTACCTGACATAAAACAAAGCAAGTACTGAATATTTGCATAACTTTCCTTTGAATTGCTTTTCATTTTCTACAGCATGTGTTTTGTTTTGTTTTTAGCTGAAATACATTTTTCATAAGGTTACCCCTTTTTCACCTGAGTGATTAGTCAAAGTTTGGGGATGTTCCAGTGGGGATTGGAAATTGGTGATAATCAAGTACTTATCTTATGCAGTTTTATTTTGAAAAAACGCACAAAGTCCTGTGTCTCTGAATGCAGAAGAATAAAAAAGCAGAAAACAGGTTTTTTTTTTTACATCATCAAGAACACTATTCAGCCAGCAACCCTAACATCAGATCCTCTTCTCAGGTTTCTTCCAAAGTCAGACACTTACTTTCAGCGGCTGCTTTTGGCTGTCCCTCAGACTCTCCAAATCTTTGTCTGTTTTGCCTTTCCCCAACACAAGCCCCTATCCTACTCTGCAAAAGCACCTGGGTGGGTTCACACACTCCTTTAGCCATATATGGGGGGAGGGGGGGCATTCCTTACAGTTATGATAATTGCAGGGTGAGTTCACACCTATCAAATCTCAATGAGGCTTGTGAGTCATGAAGTTACGAGTACCTCTCAGCATAATATTATTTCCAGTCCACCTGCAATCAGGAAATATAAGAAATTGTATGGGTGCCCATTGTCACAAAATGGACACCTCAGTT
Organism: Mesoclemmys tuberculata; assembly: GCA_007922155.1. Classification (NCBI taxonomy): domain Eukaryota; kingdom Metazoa; phylum Chordata; order Testudines; family Chelidae; genus Mesoclemmys; species Mesoclemmys tuberculata. The sequence continues at coordinate 431,194 of ML677027.1, forward strand.
TCACAGAAGGGATTGAGTTTGGTACCTGGAATTCCAATCAAGGAATTCTGACTGTTGTTTGTCAGAGGATTTGTCAGAATCTTTTGATTCTAATTGAGTGTGACAGGATGAAATCCTGCTCTTGAACAGCAAGCTCACAGAATTTCTGTGATATGAATATTATTCAGTTGTTCAGTATAAATCATAAAGATCTGGAACATAAAAGGGCTGCACAAATTCATTTTACAATGTGTTCTAATTACTATGTCTAAGACCCCAAACTGTCATTTCTGAGAATAGTATTTTCCATGATATGTAAGCACATTGCATTAAATGCCCCATAGATCTATGCTGATGTCTCTTGCCATCACTATGTTGCCTGCCCTCACCTGTTCCTTGAAGCCTAGGACACCGCGCAGCCATTGCTGCCGCCATGCTTCCATAGGATTCCTATTGTGGCTGCCTAATATCCCCTCCCCCAAAAGATATAGCAGACAGAAGGATATTTTTTTCATTAAAAGAACGAAAGCTATCAATGAAAAGAGATTTTTTTTTTCCATGTGAAAATTTTCATTTAATTGGAAATCCTTTTCCCGTTTAAAAAGTTTCCATGGAAAATTTTTAATCAGCTGTATCAAATAGTATTGAATTCCAGCCATTACTCCCTAGGCCTAATTCTGACCAAGCACAAAAAGTTCCTTATTCCAGTAGGATGATGCTATCCTGACCAGACCAAAATGAATAATACGTGTAAAGATGGGCCAGAATCCAAACCCTTGATATGAACAACTCAGAGGTGTGGGAAAATTAATCAGAATCTAGAACTAGATGCTCGGAATAGCCCCAATTGCTACATGGGCTGAACTGTAACATTGGTCCTAAAATCCCATTGCAACTGGAGTGTTCATAATCCAGACCCCAATGCTGTGCTTCAAGGTATTCTGTAATTAGCCACTTGTTCACCTATTCAGCACATGACAGGCGATTGCATGTGACTTGGTTTGATACCTTTATGTAAATTGCATATTAGAAATAGAATGGATTTATTAACCCACGGGATGCACGGGCTCTGTTCTTCATCACTGATGCCAATTATGCCTTGTGTGCAGGCTGCCTTACTCCCTTGGGGTTTCCATTAGCTGAGGATAACTTTAATGCAGGGGTTCTCAAACTGGGGGTCATGACCCCTCAGCGGGTTGCAAGATTATTATGGGGATGGGGAGTGTCCTGAGTTGTGAGTCCCCACACATGCTGTTAAGCGTGGCATGGTATGGGGAAGAGAGTAATCACTTTTTGGGGGGGAGGGGTTGTCAGAGCCTGAAATATTTTCAAAGGGAGTCCCAACAAAAAAAAGTTAGAGAACCCCTTCTTTAATATGTGGTTGGGTCCTCACTGGAGAGATGCCGGCACAGGTTGCCTAGAGGTTGTACTTAAGCATTACATATCTTGGCCATCCTGGTCATAGCCCTTTCCCAGCCAGTGATCCTTGTAACTTCAGCTTCCCTCCAGGAAGACTTTACTTCACCAATGACCACATGCCATGTGTTACACTAGCTTCTGCCGGCATAGGCCAGAACTAAATCAATCCCACTGTTTTGAAAGGCAGAATATTTCATGAATAAAATGCCTCCTGGGCTGGCCAACAACTTACTTTGCATCTGATTTTAAAAGAAATATTGAATAAAATAGAAATAACTGCTACTTACAGACTGCCTCAGATACCTGATAACTCAAGAATACAGCTATCCAAGTTAAAACCATCCTATTCAGAAATGTAGTTCCTGAAAATGTGGCCACTAGAGGAAAAACTTCCCTAATTCATTAATATTTTGATTGGACAAGGTCAGTAAAATATCTGCTTTATCCACTAGTATCCCACCCTCATAATCAAAGCTACTGGACTTTTTTCTAAGATATTCAATGTGTGATTATTAAATTCTCTGTTGTATCCTCTTACTTGACAGCTCTCATATTACCTAAGCTCCTAAAACCATTCAATCCTATTGTGGCTCAACTCCTCCTAATAAAGCACCACCCTAACATGGAACTTAAGTATGGAAAAGACCTACTAGGTCATCTTGTCTATCTCCCACCGCTAGTGCAGCTTTGTCCCTTTAGAGACTCTTTGTTTATTATTTTCATATGGTAACCTAATGTTGAAATGAGCCAATCAAATAAACACACTCACTCCCATAAGGGCACTATGCCTCACCATTAGAAATTTGGGGCAGCATAAATCTTCCTGTGTCGAATTTCATCTCACATAGACAATTATATCCCTCACTAACTTCCTCAAAATTGTCGTTTGCCCAAGCCACACAAATTTATTCCTTTGAATCTTCCCTCTCAAGTCATTCTCACCCGTCACTTAGTCATTTTGTTGCTTGTCTCTGTATTCTCTCCAATTTGTCATAATGAATGGCTTCCAGCAATTGGTGGTGTTGAGAAGGTGAAGGGTGTATTTAACGTGACAGTTATTTGCTCTACAGAGAAAACAGAGTTGTTTTGTTTTTCAAAGAAATAGGGCTTTATATTTTCATTAGATTAGAGGCATGACTGTCCTGCATACTTACGAGACATAACACACAGCTACCTTCTATTGCAATATTTTACTCTGTGCTTTATTCTTCTGTTGCATACTTCTGATGTGCGCCTTGTGGCAGAAACATAAGTGTTGGTTTTTTTATGCTCTGGAAAGGTATTCATTTCCCCATAGCTTGAACAACGGTTTGGGCTCACTATTTGCTATTTTCCTAAAGCCCATCACATTTATCATCACATTTCACTTTAGATAAATACACCTTGAAAGCATTTTCCAAATTAAATGTCAAATAAAAAATTGCCTCATTGACTATTGGGGTACAAAGCAAATCACTAACATAAATGTGCACCTGGAGAAGTACACTCACAGTGAAAGGTACTCATTCATTGCGGAGAAGCCTAAAATTATTTTCTTTTCAGAAAGGAAGCACAATTTGAGTGGTATTCCAGTGTTATATTACCTTGACCTCTGGCAAAGCTATGAATTGTGATGAAATGCAGGTACTCTACATCACAACTTCCTAATGCAAAGAGAGCTACCGTTTGATGGACGTGTGGCAAGAAATAATGAAATTTAGGAAACATCTTTTTTACTAAAACCTGTACAAGAAATCATCTTTACTAAGTCATATACTCTCTGGAGATCACACCAAAAGTATTACAAACTGTTGTCCTCCATCTTTATTAGAAGACCACCAGTTTTGTCAGATCCCATAAGTGGTTGCTTAAATTAGGTTTTACCATTGAGTAAGCAGGCAAACAATTTAATATCACCAGTATATAAACCCTCTTTTGACCCTTTGTCTCCATGATATCTGCATCTCATCAGCATCAAAACTAATCAACTGAATTTCTTACCTACATTGAAAGACGTTCCAAAGTTTCCATTAAATTAATTTATCTGGCAGGTTGATTTTTGGAGGCAATGAAATCCCCCAGGGCCTCATCCAATAAAATCATTGACATCTTTCCATTTACTTCAATGGTATTTGGATTAGGTCCTAAGAGCATTCCAATCTTTTGACCTCAATTTGGTATTTAATATATTGGGGGAGAAAAATAATCCAATCATTGTGACGTACTGTCCTGTATTATATTAATAAAATTTAATCCTCTGCATTGGGACACAGCATTCCATAGTAAGTATAAAATGGTAATACTCATAACCCTCTTCAAAATTCATAATATAACAGTGCTCACCCTAATGTCTATAGTTAACTTTCACTCTTTCAAATATTAGAGCAATTTTTAAAACACCCAATCTAATACCAAGTCTGCAAACATTTAAATGACCAAATAAATCCCAGGCAAACTTTCATGCTTTCATTCTTTTCAGTATCTAGTTCAGTTTCTCAGACATTTCCTGAACTAATCCACTCAGTTCTGGACAAAGGTCATTGCACAGGAACTATGCAGGGCCATTTTAATTTAATTGAAAGCTTTTGACATGTCTTTGGAATCCGAGCTCAAACACCATAGCCTTTATGGTGAGTGAGCCCAAACTACGGCCTTGATGCTGTTTATTTTGTCCCTTTTCTTCATCCCCCTCCCCCCTAGCATTTTCAAATAGATTCATTCTGGAGTTTCCCTAAGTGGAGTTTTCCCTCTATCTGTTTTTAATGAGACCTCCCTGAGTTCTGTGCTAGGTTTTGTACTTTCCAGACTTTCTGTTAATGGCACAATGTATCCTTGTAATTTAACATTAATGTATCCAAATGGCATTTTGCCTGTATTTGTTATTAAGTGTGGTTTTTTGTCTCTATCACTCTTTGCTCTAAAATGCTATGTACAATCAACTGGCTTAGTAATAATCTCTCTGTCTCTCAATCTTCATAAACCTGTAACTACAGAGCAGTATTATAAAAATAAGTTAAGACCCACTAATACCGATTCATTAAGGCTGCCAGATATCTCAATTTTATGCGCTGTCTGCCTGAGGTATGACATCACTGCTGCAGAAAAGTCACCAAAGGACCAAAATAAGTTCTTTGTCTCCAAGCCCCAATGGGTCTAACATTTTCCTTCACAGAGAAAAGTCTCTGTAACCAATGACCCCTAGGGAGAAATTTGCAGCCCCAGATCAAACTTCTACTTCCACTTTGTTACATCTACAGAATACCCTGAGGTAAGTCCTGATGTGACCTTCACTAGTGCATTTTGAATTGTCTGAAGGGATTTTACCCAGCATGTAACATTGTGGCTACCCTGAGTCAACAAGCACAATCTAAAAAAAAAAAAGGATCTGTTTAACAACTGCAGTTCAACATTTCATGAATACTATACAGAAGTCACACGAAAGATACCCTCAACATGCTAAAATATGTGTGTGAATGAGGTGGGAGGGGAAAAGAAGGATGATATAATTCAAAGGTTCTGGTAGTGTAAATAGTTCAGGGCCTAATATCCAGAAGTACTGTGCTCCTGATCATTTCAATTTGAGTTATGCATGCTCATCACCTCTGAAAATCGAGCCCATGTACTGTCGGTCCTCTTTCAAGTCATGATTCAGGCATGATTTCAATGGGACTTGGAGTTTATTCCTACCATTTACTGAGCTCCCATTACTGTCTGTGGCAGTTTAGAGCACTCACCGTCTCTCAGGATGTGCTCAGCGACACCTTGCAATACCCTAGGGCTTCTAGATAAATCCTTATTTACAGACATCCTCAAATACCACTGGTGTACTATAAAAAGATACCCTGGAGCATCCCCATTTAGAAAATTGCTTCCTTATTTGAAAAGTTCCAGACTGGTAGCTGTGTTAGTCTGTATACAGTAAAAACAATGAGAGTCCTGTAGCACCTTAAAGCCTAACAAATGTCTGCGGGCATAAGCTTTTGTGGGCGGCAACCTACTTCGTCAGATGCATGAACATCTTATTTGAGTCTCCCAGAAGTGACTCAGCTCTTAATAAGAGTGTATCATGAGCGGAGATATTAGTTCAGGAAATGTATTAGTTCAGGTGGCGCATCGACTATTGATGTGAAAAACCACAGTAACATGTAAGGTTTTAACAAATGAAACAGATCTTGACTCTGCTTTCCCATTAAATGCTTGGCAAATTTAATCTAATCTCTGCACCATGTTTGATGTTTCAAATACAGCATTTGTTGAGCTGCGAGTCGCTTTTTAATTAAGTGTTAGGTAGAGCAAGGCATATATTTTAACAGTTCATCTCTTTTCATAAGGCTGGATAAATAATAATAAACAGGTCATAACTTAATTTTTAAAGTGTCTTTCATCCCCAAGAAGCCCAAATTGCTTTAAAAGCACCCCATAGACATTGCTCCTCTACCACTGGAGAGCTGCCACTTGCCGGGCGAACTAGGGCAAACGTTCAATACTGTTCTTCACCGCTTCTCAGCATTTGAGGACAGGGAGTGATGAATATCTTTTCCAATGGGGGAATTTTATATAGGGACAGAGGAATGACGTAGGTATTCCATTTACAACTGGCTTTTGGAGAATGGTTTAAGAGCTGTGATTTGAGAAGCATTGAATTTTGATTTGTTTCCTTTACGTTTATTTGTCTGGTCAGTTTAGTGTACTAAAGATATACCGCCTTCTTTTTATATCACAGCAAGATATCTTAGATGGGTGGGGTCTCTAGACTACTCACAATTTACTTGTAACTTCTATCATGTTATCACTTACTTATGAATGAACTATTGCATCCTAGTATAATTTTTTAAAATGGGAGTAGATCCTCAAATGGTGTGAAATGCATTGTTCCATTGAAGATTTCAATGGAGCTATATGACAACTAACACTAGCTCAGAATCTGCCTTATAGACTCTGATCCAAACCCCAATTACTCAATGGGAGTCTTTCCATTGAATTCACTGGGTTTTGAATCAATCTTATGTATTTTTCCAAACACCAATTAGCATATACTTTGCATTTCCCTTTCCAAGTTTGCTTAATGAGAAAGATTTTATGTTCAACAAAAGCTCTCTGTTTTGTAAGTTGCTTTCTCTTTCTATGTGATTGACTCAGAAGACTCGAAATGGAATGTTCAGGATTTCAAAATTCACTACCATGCAACAGGAATGAATTAATCAGACAGGACAGGCAGGCTAATTATAATGGAGAGCGCCTCTATTTATTTCCAAGTATCTTGTTAATCAGCCATAATGGAAAAGGAAATAGAAAGAAATTACATGGCAGCTAAGTGAGGTTTTGGTAAAATATATATTTTAAAAAATTAGTTTAAGTGTTTTTAAATCATGATAATGTAATTCAATTTAAGCCATTACCAATATGTAACTTGATGTTCTTTCCCATTATGTTTTCAATGAAGGAAGCAATAAAATGCATAGTGACAAGTAGACAAGTATAGTGACTACTGTTGCAGATTTATTACCTAAATACATGACAGTATTTATTTGTTAGCTTTAGTCAGCTTTGATATTAGATTATTTGGCTTTTTTAATACATTAGCAAAGGAAGGCTGGGGGAACAAACTACTTGTAGTGTTATATTGAAGTCTAATCTAATAGACTGTCCCATGAACTACAAAGAGCTGGATGTAGCATACATCAAAGCAGAATTTGGTTTAACAGGTTATATGGCTCTGACTATTTCCCTCTTGTCACCCTTCCAAGCTGTTATGGTGAAACACAATAATTCTGTACAGAGTAACATAAATAATCAGTTAAATACGATATGTTTTTAAATTAATTTTGAACAGAAAATCCTTATTTTATAATTAACTGGTATTTTACAAAAGAGGATTTATTAGGTTTGATATATAAATATTGATAGTCAACAATGTACTCTCCATTCATTGCTTTAAAACTGTAGAAGACACATACATAGTGGAATTACATGGGCTTGAGTAAAGTATTTGTCAGTTGAGTTGGGGAAACAACATTGGTGCCTCTCATTTTGGAAAAATATGCTTCCCAATTGCAAAATAGGTGCATAAACTGGAGATCGGGGTAGATCCTGGGCTGCTCCTGGCAGTGGCGAAGAGCACTTTGCTCCATCTGCACCCAGTCACAAAAGGAAAGCTTTTCTTTCTGATGCAGACCTTGCTACAAATTACCTATGCCTTTTTCACCTCAAGACCAGACAGCTGTAATGTAGTCTACCTTGTGATCATTCAGAAGCGAAAACTAATGTGGAATGCTGTGGTCCATTTATTTAAGTGGAGCTACACACAGGGCACCTATGCAGAGTTTCATTTTTCTAAATTTAAAGAAATAAAAAAATAATTATGGGAAATAGAAGGATGGGCTTGTCAGCTGCAATTGGAAAAGTGATGAGTTTCCCCTCAATACCCCAAAATATCACCCAAGCAATGAGTGCATGTAGAAAAGCCCCCTTTTAAAAAATGCAGTACAATATGTGGCACAGAGCACTAAACTGAGTTATGCCAGCATCAATCATCCTCCAAGGACTGTTCTGTCATTCAGAGTTCACCAGAGTACAGTATGATCTGCCCCACACTCCCACAACCCCTGTGCTGTGTACAAGGAGCACCTGGTGCACAGCTGGCAAGACTGGCTTTATACCACCAGGGATTTCCCTACAGTAGAGACATTCCCAGATGTCTTTTTAGGGAAATATTTGGTTATTTTGGACTGCTTGGGAAGCACAAATCAGCTTATAGAGCTGAGGATCCGGATCGTTGCCCCTGGAGATATTTAGCAAAAGTGCCAGTAATCTTCATAGCTATTTCTACTGGATTGTTTTTCTGCAGTTACTTTTCCCAGGGTTATATGTCCATGTTTCCACTGGGTCTGCTTAGGCTGCTAACACCACAAAACCTAGCTATACATATCTTCTTTCACATGAGAGCTGTAATTAAAGAAATGTTCTCAGCCCATCTCTAAGAAGGATTTGAAAAAAATTAAATAAAAATGCACATTCCTTCCTTCCTCACTGATTCCAGCAGCAGTTTTTTATTGAAAATAACAAAAGTAGGTGCAAGGAAAATTATGCCAGTAATGTTAACAAAGCTGTTTTTTCAGAATTTGTTTTGCACTGTAAAGCTGATTATCCTAGGATCTTGAATATGCTGAATCACAGATATTGTAGAACATCATTTAATACATTTTATCCCATTCAAACTACCTGCAGGTGATTTATAGGATTACCTCTGACAAGTCTAATACTCTGTCCATTTCTGTGTATAGCCAGGGTCTCAATGAAATTATTGCTGTTAGTTTATGAAACAGCAAAGTTTGCAATGCCAAGTCCCATCCCAGAGTATCAATTGTCTCTCTTTTTTTCTGCAATGCTACTGTCTAAAGTGTTTCATTACCTTGGCACAGAAAGCAATAATTACAGCTTCTGAGAGCTCTAAACAGCAAAATGGTCCTTTTTTGGATATATGTTAGGCACCAATTTTGCCATGAGTTCTATGTCAGCCAGACTCCATTTCAGGATCAAGCTTTCAGTCTGTACTCAAGGTACAGCAGTATTTGCTCTTCATTTAGAATCTGTTTTAGGAGCTTTATGTTTATCAGGAAATATGGAGTATACTGATTAGAAAAAAAATGATGTATTAAAAATCAAACTTTGATTCCACTAAGTTGCATAAAGACATTTACTAATAAGCATCTTCTGAGTTGGAAATTGAATCTTACAGTACTTAAGCCAAGCAGTCTTGAAAAACTATGATTAGCTCTGGAATCATGGGGAATCAGAAAGAGTGGATATATATGTTTCATGGTGGCATAAAAAGGCTGAATTTATTTGTATTCCAGAGAAACCAAACTTTGGTTGAGTATGGCATTTCTTTGAAAGAAAAATGCGGGAAAAGTCTGGACATAGATCAGCAAAGGCATTAGAAGTAGTTGCTCAAGAAATAGGATATTAAAAACAGATAAGAACAAAGAAAAAAATCTTTGTTTTGTTTTCTTTTTTGTCGTGGTGCCTGACATTGGAAACCAAGAGGTGGTCCATCACCTAGGACACAGGAGGATTTGTTGCTGCTTGCATGTGGTATATACAAAGGTATTTAAGTCACCATTGTGCACATTCCCATCTGTATCATCCTGGAGATGCTACATACCTGTCCACTCTACCAAAAAAATGTACAGCAACCTGAAGGAGCAGAAATGTTACCATATGCCTTGGGTCACTAATCATACAGCTTAAATAATAGTTACTGAACAGTCAAAGCAAACAGTCCAGAAGCAACCAATAGTATGAAATCCTTTGGTAGAAACTATTTTGCTAATCCATATGATACACAGAAGACATTAACAGACATCAGGCTCACTTTGAGAATGAGTCACTGCCCAATCCAGAGGCTAAATTTGTGAGAGATATTGACAAAAAGAGAAGAATATGGTAGGATTAATGAGGCAATGCACGGCAGCTGTCTAGTGTGTGTCTGTTCACCACAGGCAGGATGCTAAAAGCATGGATTCTATGATCCAAAGATTTTCTGCCTCCATGCTCTCTGATGCTGTTTCAAAATGCTATAGCAGGCAATTTTTTCTGGCTGTTCCCCATCTGTCCTCTGCCATCCAGCCCCAGTTTTGGTGGGTGAAATCTGTGTTACCCAGTTGCAGTCTGAGTTACACACCCTTTCAATAATTCTGGAGGTTTCCTTTGAGCCTGTTGCTGTGGTTCTGAAAGACTGATGTGATATGCAAACCACTGGGAAATTAAGCCCATAATATTTTAGAAGGGACTCTGAAAATTGGGGTAGCTCTAATATTAACATACTGGAGATTGTTTTGATTTTGCCACTGCAACCAGGGTTCTTCAGATATTGATGTCCTAGCCTCCTCCTCCTCTTTCACTTTTCTGGTGCAATGTTATTTCCAGAAAAATCTCTTTTAGGAGTACCGCCTTTAAGAGTCAAGAGAAGAGGGGGGAGGGGAAAAAAAAAGGGAAAAGAAATAATGGTGCTGCTGACCAGGGTCCTGAAAAAGATAAAGTCGGATAAGACTGGTGTGATATTTAGATACTCATGCTCTTGGTGCATTAAAAGATGGATTTTCATTCAGAATTCAGATAGAGAACCTACTATCTGGCTTGCAAATTTTAAATCTCTTTGCATCTGTAGTTGTTTTGTTTTGGAAAGTGCAGCAAGTTAAGATCCTAAAAACACATATCCAAAAATAGAACATGCATTGCCATTTTTGATAACTTTGTCCAGAATGCTTAACAGTTATTCATTATACTGATTACTTGTACTATTATTATTATTATAATAGAGCTTACAATTCACTAGTCATTGCCTGTACACCAAGGAAGACACATATAATTGGTTTAGAAATATGCAGTTGATTTACTCATTGTCCATATCTCTTTTAAAAAAAAACCAAAAAACAAGAGCCAAAACCCAAAAAACAGATGGTCTCTCCATGTTTTGACCACCCTGCACCACTCAGGAGACACAGTAAGGGCCAGTTGAGAATTCCCCCAGCATTGTGGAGCTATCAGTTGGCATAAAGAGGGATAGCTGGCTCCTACACTAAATGTCCAGCTAGTTGGTGTTGGAGGTTCATTGGGCTGGGCAGAGTATACCTTCATGATGCCAATTTTCATTTAGCTTCTGATGCCTAGGGTATAATATTAAGCTGAGGTAAATTATAGAAGTCCTTAGACTGCTCAAACTTCTGCCAAGGCCATTTGAGAATCTATTGACTCTAATTAGCTTCCTTACTGCTCCTCAGGCAGAGTGAATTGTGGCACAGGACTGAATCTGGGCCTAAGTTTCAGTGCTGAACATAGAGTACAATACATTCAGTTTCTTATACAGGGACCACTTCTAGCAGTCAGAGTCCCCATTGTTCTCAGAGAGGGAATTCTCTCTTTGCTCTGCTAAGGTTGCTAAAAGTAATAGCAGACAGGACCCAGTGTGGTAGTGGTTTTGTAATATGCAAAGCTTATCCATTAGAGACTGGACTGAAAGCGCTAATTCATTTCACATACACCATCAAAACAGCCATTGGATGGTAATGGCTTTCAAATCTCTATTGACCTGGGCTTTGCATTGTAATTACTTTCCATTTATCAATAGCTCTTTGTCAGACAGGGACACCCTTCCAGCTAAAATCCCAGAATGTGTAGTAAGAACAGTAATGAAATGAAAATGGAGGTGAGTTTGAACTAAAACGACACAAACTCAGCCACAATAGACATGGGAATCATGAGATATTTTTAGACAAATTTGTCATTCAAAACACCTAGTGCATTGTTCTTTTTCAGTGAATTAATGTACACTGTATACTAAAGACTAAAATGATCTTAAGTACAAGCAATATATAACTCCTAGCATTTCAAAGTCATGCACATGGGTTTACCTAGTCAGATCTCAGGGATGTTTATTTTTATCTTACATCATATATATATATATTAATTTTAAATGTCCCTTCAAAGTTCCTACATTTGACTTTAGCATCTCTTTTTCTTCAGTCTCCATTATATTCAAACATTGCAATCTATCTTGAAATACTGGGAAGCAGGTACACCAAATTATATTAGTGTTGATATTATCTAGAGATGATCACAATTTTTCAAATTTTGATGAAATTTAAAATTTCCAAAAAGATTCAGGCAAAAATTTAGAAACCCCCCCAAATGTGTTTTCTCTGTCTTTTTTTCTGATCAACATTTTTATTATTAATCATTAAGGCTACAATTTCTGCATGGGTATTTTTATGAAAAGTCACAGACAGGACACAGGCAATAAACAATAAATCATGCAAATGGATACCCTGTAATGCAGTTTTCACAGCATCAATACAATTGCCTGGGGCCCCATGCCACAGCGGACCCTGCACTAAGTGACTGGTGAGAGAGCTCAGTTGAAGCCAATATCTAAGCTCCACTGCTCAGGACTAAAGCCCAAGCTCTTCTGCCTGGGTTTGAAGCCAGAACCCCGCCACCTGGAACTGAAGCCAAAGCCTGAGACCTGTCACCTGTAATTTAGCTTCACGGTGCCCCCTGTGGCTGGGGACTCTGTGCAACTGCATTGTTTGTTACCCCCTAATGCTAGCCCTAGCAAGAACAGTGCACAGAACAGTATTTTCAGCACTTGTTGCACTGCAGATTTTAGAGGAAATAAGCGATTTCTCGTTTTTTCTCAAATCTAATGCTTTTATAGGAATTTTCAAGAACTCAGACATCTCCTAATGTCACAGAATCCATGACCTCTGTTACTTCCACGAAAGAATCATAGCCTTATTAATAATTATTATATGTTTATTTGATACCATCCATTTACAATTAATGCTGAACTTTACAGAACTATTTTGACATGGTCCTCCCTTGGAAGAACACACACTTGAAGGAGTGGATTTGGTGTGCTGTGTGACAAAGTATAAGGTGCTCCTAACACATGCACTCTTTCATAATCTCCCCAGGGCGAAGTAGAATTATAAACTCTGCAATCAGGAAAGGACAGGGACAAGTCAAAGGTAAAGCCAGGCCTCCACTGCTTACACTCACGCTGACCAGAGGCTACCACCATCACAAAGTGGAGCAATAGTACAAAGATTCTACATAACTGGGACATCTCGAACATATGTAGTATTCATCTGGTTCAATATAACAACATAAGGTTATGTGCTAAAATAAAGGTAAATGCACAAGAAATGAAACTAACTTTTACTTGACTTGTCATTAATAATGCACGTTTCTCCTACATATTATGTACATTTTAATGACTGTGATAGAGTTGGGATATATTATAACCTTATTTTAATTGAGAGTGTTTTTATAAGATGCTGGGAGGCTTTCAAAAGAAAACATCTGCTTAGCATCAATATCAAAAATAAAACTTTCCTTTTGACGTATTTTAGCTCTTTGCTCTCATGGAAGATATTGGATGATCGGCTTTCAGTGAATATTAATGAAGTAAATTATTTCAGAAAATATCCTACTGTGTTCTAACTACAGGAGCCAACATGCCTCATTAGACTGCAGTTGATTGTAAATGTTAAAGTGGCTTTGTCTTTCTTTTAATTTTAATTAAAATAAATTTGACAAGCTTTTTTTTTTAAAAAAAAAGAAAAAACACAACCTGTTAAATCTCCGATCTTTTTAAGTTAGAAGAAAAGTACCATTTTTTTTGTAAATAATTGTTTGGGGCTCAGTTCTGTCACCCTTTCATCAAATTGTACAAGATGTGTGAACAGCACCATTCATTTCAATGGAACGGTTCATGGAGTATGTTACAACTCAGTGCGTATAAGGGTTGGCAGAGTCAGGGGCCTTGCTGAGCCTGATTTTTTGCTTCCATTGCAGAATTTCTTGGGGAGCAAAACCTTGGTAAAGAAACTTGCAGCTTTGGGGTAGATTTTAAGGGTCCTGTTTAAAAGAAATAAGCTGCACGCTCTGTATTCAAAGCTGCTACTTACACAACAAAACAGACGGGGCTTGACTTGCAAACAACACATGCAAGTCATCCCATCGTTTCCATTGGGAATAACCACATGAGTAAGGACTACTCACATGAGTAAGGTAAGAAGGTCTTGACCTCAGAGTAGTTGTCAGGGACATGATTGTTTTTGTCCCTTAATCTCCATGGAGAGGTCACGTGATAGACAGATTTATGTGAATCTGCGTGATTCTAAAGCTGGCTATGTGGATTTGCACAAAAATAGATGAGTCCCAGTTCCACAAGCTCTGTGTAAAGCATGTATTTAATGTACCTGCCTTAGATATATATAAAAGAGCTTGTCCAATTGTTGATTAAGAAGGAGCACATCTTCCAAGAAAAGCCAAACGACAACATCATCCAAGAAAATCTAGACCCCCAGAGAGAGCAGTTTGGGGCATATTGTCTCCTAGAGTCATAGTGTCACAGAAATGTATGGCTGGAAGGGACCTCCAGAGGTTATCTAGTCCAGCCCCGACAGGTGTTTGTCTAACCTGTTCTTAAAACTTCTAATGACAAGAATTCCACAATTTCCCTTCATAACCTGTTTTGGTGCTTAACTTTCTTTATAGCTGGAAGAGTTTCCTAATATATAATCCGAATCTCCCTTGCTAAAAACTAATTACTTTTTGTCCTGTCTGCAGTGGACATGGAGAACAATGGATCACCACAGTCTTTATAACAACCCATAATATATCTGAAGACTGCTATCAGAACCCACTTCACTCTTCTGTTCTCTAGAGTAAACATAACAAATTCTTTCAATGGTTCTTCATATGTCGTGTTTTCTAACGCTCATCCTTTCTGTTGTTCTCCTCTGGACTCTCTCCAATTTGTTCACATCTATCTTAAAGTTTGGTGCCTAAAACTGGACATGGTACTGGAGCTGAGGCCTCACCAGTGCCAAGCAGTGTGAAACAATCATCTTTGTGTCTTACATGTGATGCTTATGTTAATAAACCCCAGAGTTACATTTGCCTTTTTCACCACAGGATCACACTGTTGACTTATATTCAGTTTGTGATCCACTATAAGCCCCCATCCTTTTCTACAGTACTATTACTTCTCCAGTTATTCCTCATTTTGTATTTGTGCATTTCATTTTTCCTTCCTAATTATAAGACTTTGCACTTATCTTTACTGAAAGTCATATTATTTGATTTCAGACCAATCCTCCAGTTTATCAATATCTTCCTAAATTTTAATTCTGTCCTTAAAAATGTTTGTAACCCCTCCTAGTGGGGTGTCATCTCCAGATTTGTAAACCTACTCTCCATTCCATCATCGAAGTGCCAGAACTCTGCTTAATGTAGGAGATGGCGAAGGGAGACACTTCCTGCTCCTTGATTATGAGCACCAGCAGAGTGCTGACACTTTTAAAGTTGCTGCCTGGCAGCTCCAAACTATGCTATGCTCCATTACAGTCCCAAAACCAGCAAGGGGTGTGTGATGCAGGGAAAGAAGTGACAGCAGACGAATGCCAGAGAAATTCTTTGCTGGTGATTTGGGGCTGGATTAGGGCCTTTTTATGCCACTTGTGTATCACAAAGATGCCTTAACTATGGCTGATAATCTGGCCTCAGTGGTTAAGCAAATAGGTGGGGGTGCACAATGGAAATGAAAAGACAACTTTAGTGATGTGACTAGTGTGGCTATCATAAGCCTTTTGTACACCCACGTTATATACTTAATAGATGTGTATGGGAATATTCCCTTTTCTGTATGGAAATGGCCATACCAGCATAAAGCACCTTGATTAGTATATAGCTATGTCCAAACTAGGGGATTGTACCGAGGTAGCTATGCCATTACAGTTAACTTTCAAGAGTAGACGAAGCTCTAGTTTAATTAGTATATACACAGAGACAAAACTGACAGACAGACAGTAATGATCCCATAGCAATAACAATCATTTTCTCAAGAGAATATTTACAATTTGCCTAACTCTATCAATACCAGCAATCTTTCAAATATTGCAGATTCTTTGAGCTAGAATTTTGCTTCTCTATTTCCTTTAAAGCCAGGCCATTTTGTTAAAACAACTTATTCAGGTATTAGGTAAGACAAATTTGCTGTGCACAATTTTTTTTTTTTGGCAGTCAGTGGTGAAAGCTCAATGTAATAACATAGCATTGGCCCCTACTGTCACCAGATGTACAACATATTAGAGCCGATTATAATGTTCTCTGAATCAGAGGCACACAGGGGAACTGGAGTGTTAGAAAATATTTAATCATAATTTCCTTTGGGATTAATAGACCAGGCAAGGGATAACAGTTATGGTAGATTATATGTTTTGTTGTGTGTGGGATCTAGGCAGATTAAGTATAGCGTTCCTTGTGATTACTTTTGTTCTCAAGATGTAGCTTTGAGCCAGAAAGATTCTTAATGCCCTAATAGAAAAGCATGATATGATATAGGAAAGCATTAGCCATCAATGGAGAAGCAAGAAATCAAGCAGACTTGTTCTCCCACTCTCAGCCCCCCCCCCATTAAATACATCGAATTAAGTAACTTCACACTTACAATCCTCAAGTGAAAGGATGATCAAAGTACAAGAACCAAAGTCAAGAACTCCGTGCCCTAGGGCTTATGCTTATGATGTGCTGAACACTCTAGCCCAGTCCTGCAAAGCACCTAAGCACGTATTTAACTTCAATCATGAATACTACCATTCAATTCAGTGGCACAGCCCTCTGCTGGGGATGTCACAGAACTACTGCACCCTTGGGGAGCTCTGGGAGTCATTCAATCCTAGGGGAGGCACATCCGTCCTTTATGAGGCACAGCGTGCTCCATCTTGCACACTGGTCTTGCTCTGCAAACTGATGTGGAAGGGCCTACAGTCATGGCCAGGGTCTTGCTTGTAACCTATACAGATGTTGCTTGCTTATGTTATATAAGAATGTGTTGAAATGGAGTAGAAAATCTATTTTCTAAAAATAGGTTTCACAATAGTCAAGGGAAGCCTGGTAAAATATGAGTGAAGTAAAGTGAGACAGCTTAGATATAAGGTAGAGCATACCCCCAGGTCATATTGCAAACAAGTTTTGGTCCTAACTGGTTTTTACAAGTGTTTAGATAAATAGCTAATGTTCTGGAAAATGCTATCTAGATCGACAGTTATTGATATGGTATTTATGCAGATGCTAATTAAGATAATGTTAAATAGTCAGTGAGGAAGAAGAAAATATTTAATTATCGTGAAAAGGTGTTTATGTTTAAATGTTTATTAATTAAGGGGCATTATTATAATTGATTATAAAAAGCGTAGTATGCTACTTTTTGAGTAGGCATGCCCATCTACCATCAAACCACTGTTAGAGACAGAATTATACCCGTTCTCCTCATTGAGGTACTGACCACCCCTAAGTGCATCATTTTATCTTAGAATGTGAATATCAATACAGTGTGTGGTTATATTGCAATGCCTGTTTGCTTAACTCACTATTAGATATTAATAAAGTCTTTAATTCTGTCACTTGTGTTATTCACGGTCATCCACTAAATTAAATTATCTGTAAGGCTCAAACCTTAAAGAATTCCATTTGGTTTTATTTCTTATTTTATCCATTTAATTGGGAACACACAAATCAAAAGCTGCATGCTCCTTTCCAGCCCCAATGCCACAGGCGTTGCAATTCTGCCCGTTTCTTAGCAATGCCCTACGTGTCGTCCTTCGTGAAGCTTCACTGCTCCCCCGTGTAGTAAATAAATATTATTATCCTCACTCTGAAGACAGTAAAACTGAATTACAAGGCATCTGAAGCCACATTTTTGTAAGTGGGTAATATTTTGGGGTATCTCTGTTTTTGGGTGCCTCGTGGAGGCTCCTGACATTCAGAGATGCCGAGCAGGTGCAGCTCCAGCTGCCACCACTGTTGCTACAGCGTTCAGTAACTCTGGAAGGTAGGTCAAGATGGACACCCAAAATCAGAAGCTGCTTTTGTAAATGTTGGGCGCGGCTCACACGGAGATACTTTTGTGCAGCCGGGCATGGAACCCCTATATTTAACATCCCAGTCCTGTGCTTTAATGACTAGGTCATGGACAGTCTTTTAGCCTTGATTTATTACTTGTGTTAGGGTCACACTAGAGAATTGCCACACAGACTCAGTCCTTGCCCCGAAAGAGCTGATGGACACCCACTAAAATTTGTCCCAGAGAGGACAATCATTACGAGGAAACTTGTGAGTAAATATCTAGCCTATAATTTAGGAGATCTGAGTTCAGTTCCTGGCTCTTCCACAGCCCTTATCTGTAAACTGGAATGGATATTATTTCCTTTGTCTATTCTGTCTACGTAGGGTGCAAGCTCTTTGGGGCAGGGGCTCTCTCTTACTA
The DNA here is from genome assembly GCA_007922155.1 of Mesoclemmys tuberculata. Taxonomy (NCBI): domain Eukaryota; kingdom Metazoa; phylum Chordata; order Testudines; family Chelidae; genus Mesoclemmys; species Mesoclemmys tuberculata. Next base: position 449,405 of record ML677027.1, read on the forward strand.
CATGTATGTACAGAACCCTGTAGCTTTCTAGGCATGCTGTAATACAAATACTATGCAGTAATCATGCCAAAGAGAGTGAATGAATAATGAAAGTCTTTGTTTAGCAGCTTCGTTTTAAACCTGACTGATTCCAAAAAAGCTGAAACAAATGCCTGCTCTTTTGTCTCCACTTGAGTATTAATATTTTGGAATTTAGGAGACTCTTGCTAAAGACGGTGTGCTGCTAAGTCCCAAAAGGATGCTGGGCTCTCTGAGGATGATTGTAAGCAGCAACCAGAGACGTGAATCTCTGTTCTTGCGCTGCTATATCTGTGTTCTCTCTTCAGCACCTCCTTACTGAGATTAACTAACTGTTTTAAGAGATGGTTCTATGCATTCAGTGATTGCATTATTGAACCTCTTAATATGCTTTCCCATGTTCTAAATTCTACTCTCAGGCTTTGCAGGAGCCTCTGGAGGCAGCTTTTGAGCGTATGCATCTGCATAGCCAGAAAGAGGTTGTTTGTAACAGCAAAGCAAAATGGGCCAGGTGTGTGCCTAAAGGTTATATCATGTGTTTTCCACCCAAGGGCTCTACAGGGATTTGCTCACCAGCATTTTAAACCATGAAAAATGGCTCATTACAGCTGTAGGAGATAGGCATTTCCATCATCAAAACATGCTATGTAAATGTTTCTATTTTCCATCATTTCTTCTTTCCGACTGCTGTGCTCCCTTTCGTTCTGGTGCTTGCAGGTACCATCCTGCAGGGGTTGAAAACAAATTTTAGAGCTCCCTAACTGTAATAGGATCAGCCCTTTAGGCAATAGCTGTCATTTAACTAGACATGGGGAAACAATAAGGCAATGTCTTCTACCTAATAAGTAACTATTTATGTACAACTGGCTGGGATTCAGATTCTTAACATCAGTAATCGAAAGGATGTCATGTGGCATGCGCTAAATGGTATGCCAAATGTGTTACAATGGCAAGCCAAAATGCTTATGCAATTAGTGCAGCCTTGGCCAATGGCCACAACCAGCAGATGTCTTGTCTGAATCCTCCATACACTTGGAGGAACAGTGCATTCAGAAAAAAAAAAAGAACTGATTTTCTTAAACAACAAGTAAGTGTTGCAGTTCAAAAACTTCATAACATTCTGCACACACAGGGCCTGATCATCAGCTGGCATAAATTTGCATTGCTCCTCTGAAGTCCATGGAGCGAGAGAGATTTATAGCAGCTGAGGATCTGGCCTGGCCTGGATGTTGCCTTTCATTCAATTTGCTTAAAACACTTTCCAAATATTAATTGTTTCAGCCTCAAAATACTCTTGTAAGGAATGATTGATGCATATGGGCACACAGCAGTGAAGTACTGGGTCAAGGTCACAGAGCCAATCAAAGGCTGACCTGAGTACACACCCAGTAGTCCTGAGTCTCTTGTGCTATGCCAGATTACATTGGATATAGAGCAGCAAAATTTTTTAAGGGAAATGCTACACTGCATCTCACTCCTTCTGTAACCTTTGTTGACTGTTTTGCACGTATACTCTTTCTGAAGTGCTTGCTCAACAGCCAGACTCCACTTTAGCTGTACCCATTTGTAATGCTTTCATAAATGCAGACATTCTCTGCACATATTATTGATTATTATTGGAGCCAGACATTTGCTTTGAAAAGAAAAGAAATCAAATGTGCTAAATGTATTGATGGCTTTGTCCTATAATATGTTGGGCATATTGCTGGAAAATTGGTGTTGTGCATATTTTTCATTTGCTTTTGCTGCTGACTTCCAAAATCAGCCAGCTGTAGGTATTTTGAGGGTCAATACTAAGTAATAGAAAATGGATAAATGCAGCAGACATGAGCAACACTGAGTAGCATTGTGGTAATATGAATTCAGGAGGAATGTGTAAAATAATTTATGGCTTTTGATGGAGCCAGTGGACTGGTTTTAGGCTCTACTCCTATTAAAGTCAATTGAAATTTTGCCCTTGTCTTGAATAATAGCAGTTGGGGGTGGGCGGCAGGGTGGAGCAAAAGGAAGAGGAAGGGAGGTTTGTATATTTTCAATGTTTCTAAATTGGGAGTTCACTGTATTTTGTAATATTTTACATTCTCCCTACACTGTCACTGAAAAGATATAGGGCACTTCTCATGTTTGATATTGTGACTGCATGTTCTGTGCATAATATAAATGTGCTATATTGGCTGCTGTATTTAAATATATCATTGGGTGATCTTTGCACATTCTCTGCACTGTCTTACACAAATGGCAAGAACTACAGGAATAGAGCAGTAATTTATTCAAACCACCAGATAAAATGCAGAGTATGTACTCCAGAGTAAACATTGGTGTAATTTATAGACCATCTGTTCATTCCTGAGATCAAAACTGAACCATAAATAGAAAATTAAAAAATATCCATTCAGTTTTGTGTTTCTTGCAAAGGGAATTAGATGTTGTGCAAACTTTGATCTGGCTGTACAACAACAGAATTTGTTTTCATAAAGCAACTTCAAGGTTAAAAGCACCTTGCAACTTATACAGTGGATTTTAAAAGCAATATATTGAGCAGTGATTCTACAGGCAAACAGTGCACTATTATCGTTAATCATTAGCTACTCCATAGCTTGGGCCATCATACTTAAGATAATGAAAGGGGTTTGCCAGGACTCTTGAAGCCACCAGAAATCAGGATGAATTCAGGTTCTATCATCACCAGAACACATGAAAGGTTTAAGAACCTGAGCTGATGTTGTTCACACAGCTTTAGTATTTGCAAAACCATTAGAGGAGTTTAGTTCTTCTATGCTAGATAGTTTGCAAAATTAAGATTATTTCTTCTGTATGAACCTCAGGTGGTTGGAGATGTGGTATGGATAATCATCTCAAAATTTGCAAAGCTTATCCTTCAGTAAATATTCAAATATTTTGAATCTTAAAATAGGGCTGGAGAATTGCAGCCATGAGAAAGAGGTAGTGTCTCAGCTTTATCAACCCGGGAAGCATTGTGAAGCATTGTAAAGAAACCTTTCTGGGACTCAATTCCTTACCTGCTTTGGCTTGCTTCAGGAGTGTCTAAGCCAGCAGCAAATTTCCACCCTCATGCCAGATCAGTAATGCTTGCTGACACATTGGTCATGGTGGAGCTAAGGTTGGTCCCATTACCCACCCCTACTTCACCTATGCCATTTGCTGAGTAGGATGGCATGCAGTGTCTGCTTACTTCTGCATACCCATTCCCAAAATCTGCCTGCATAAGGGAGATTCTTACTTCCCTGCATATGCGTAGGGTTCCAGTCACAAACTAACCTTATGGGATTTTCCAACTTTCAAGTGTCTCAAGCAATTAGTTCTGTTTCTTGTTCAAATCAGAATTTGAAGCAGAGGCTCTCAAAATGAACAAAACAGAACAAAACCCACCTCTCCTATAAAAAGCCTATTTTTCACACCTAAAAAACAGAACAAGAACTCTGTAGTTAAAATTTTGGGAGAAAGTTCAGGAAGTTGAGGGTGGCTCTTATTGTAGCTGAATTGCTTTACTGTGCCTGTAAATTATGTTCTGCAGAGTATTTGCAACAAAAAGTCCATAAATAATTAATCACCTGCCCCTAAAAAGCTTGCAACAGCTAAGAGCCATGCATTCTGCCAAATGTTACCCTCATTGCTGGCAGAGTTAGAACAGTGTCATTTTTTAAAACCAAATCTCTAATAATGCCTCCCCTGAATGTATGAGCACGTCTGCTTGCATGTGTCAATCGACCTTTGAATACTCCAAACAATCCTTGGACTCCACACATCTATCTTACTATTTGCCTGCCTTGTTATCTTTGTATGTGTGCCACTGTCCATTGTCTCACACAAATAAAGACACCCATGAACTTCACATGCAGTCTTTTGGAGACATACTGGAAATCTGACCCACGGAATTTTACAAAATGATGTGTCTCTCAAAAAATTCTAGGTAAAATAATATAGATGTATTTTTAGAGCAACAAATTATATGTTTAATATGCTTCTGGATTGTTGCACCTTGGGATGAGGGAATAACATACATTCATCTTCAGAATCACATGCCAGAAAGTTATTTCTTTTATTTTCCCATGTGCAAAAGTATTTATTATGCCTTTTTATGAAAGCAATGCCACCCCTTTGAAGAACACACAGTGAGCCATTGTCGTGTAATGGTAACATAAAATTGTTTCTGCAACCCATGGAGATGCAGTGATGGTGGATATTATTCATTGTCAACTGGATCCTGGAAAGTACTCTATTAAATTGCCTTCTGAGACTCAGTAATGGGGTTAATTATTTAGGCCCCTTAATTTACGATATATCTTGGTCTTTTGGTTCAGAAATCTAAAACTCCTGTTGAAGAGACACAGAGATTTAGGAAACTGTGAAATATTTGTTTAAATAGACACCACACAAATGTATAAAGGATGTGTGGTTTGCAAAGTATGAATTCAACCTGCTGCCATACATGTGCAAACCTTGTTTGAGTAGTACAGATCAGTTCTTCAATTCTTTTTGATATGCAAGCTTCCAAGATACCCCAAACTTGTTTTAATCTGTGCTACTTAAAAAAGTTAATATACATTCAGACTGATGTTATTAATTTGGTTTATTGTCCTCATCAGTTTGTAGTTGCAACATGTGCACGGTGATGTCAGGCCCCAAATTGACTTGAGCCAATTGTAAATGAAGCTCAGGTGTTCACAGGTTTAACTAAGTTCAGGTGCTGAAAACATAGGCAGCTGCAACTGATAGCTGATTGTTGATAAATGGAAATCATTACAAAAAATACAGATTTTAAATGCCAGCCGTGAAATGGATGCTCCCTATTTATTGCTAGTTAACTCAGCAGTGTCACTGGGTAACAAAGAGTGATTGCAATGTGCATATCATTACGTGGCCCAGGAGTGGAGTGGAAAGCATTAATACTTACTCTGTGGAAGCCTCAAAGCCTGTGGGCACCTCTTTAAAAAAAGAAATGGCTTTGTTAGCTCTAATTCCCAAAATGACTAGTGATATGGGCTATTTGTTTTCACTCTCTTAATTCTTCACCAGCTAAGCTATAGTCACTGCAGCAGTTCTCATTGATTGCTTTCCAGAACTTCGGATGACTGATGAATGCAGTAATGTCACACTCTCCCCACAAGAGCTGAAAGTGAGAGGGACCTGCTAAAGGTGAAGAAAAATTAATTAGCTTAATAAACAAGTGGAGAGGGAAAAAAGGCAGCTCCTTTTGTTAAAGGTTTATTACCATTTGACTCCTGCACTTTGCTGGTTCTACCTTTTTCTCTCAGTGTTGAATTATTTGCCTCACTTTTACACTTGGTGACTTTCTTCATATCACGTTATGATGCTCTTAAACCTAGAGTTGCTCTCCTATACATTATCAAAGTGCCATCTTGGGGGAGCTTTATTTCTTTTAGGATTGAGTGGAAAATATGTCTTTTGTATTTTTCTTCAGTTTTTTTTCAGTTAAACTGGATTGGTTTAATAGTGCATCCCAGGTCAAAACACTGTCACATGCTGGACTATGTAATAGCATGGTCTAAAGACATTAAAGATGCACACATCAGTTGCTCTTTGAGAGGAAAAGAATGCCGGCCAGACCATCAGCTTCTGAGGAGCGTCAAGTTGCTACTCTTCTCACCAAAGTGCCCCAGCATATGCCTCAAACCATCAAAGAAGATGAATGTGGCTGCCAGGAAAGACCCCAGCAAAGAAGCAAAGTTGGAACAGATACTGGAAACTGCATTAGCTGAGGTCCCAGACCACTGCACAGACATTGAGGCAACCTGGCAGAAGCTCAGAGGTGTCTCATATAATATGACATCCAAAGTTTTTGGTTTTGTAAGGTGGAAACTCCAAGACTGGTTTGATAAGAATGACACGGAGATGGACCACCTATGGAGACTATGTGTACCACACACAAGTCCTACATCTTGGACAAGAAACCAGCAATGAATAAGACCAGATACTCTCAGGCCAAACAAACACTACAAACCTGATTAAGTCTATTGAAGGACCACTGGTGGGAGCAGAAAGGTGTGGAATTGCAGGAAGCGGCTCTCTCTGCTGTGTATGGCCCAAAATCCAGTGGTACAGGCTCTGTCCTCACAGTTGATGGTAACCAGATGCTCACAGACACAGGCAATATTCTCTCTTGCTGAGCATAGTAGTTTAATACTCTCCTCAAGTCTTTTCAAGACTATCTGTAGCCAGGGCCCCATGCCCAAGGAGCGTAAAGTTGCTTTCCTAGTCCATCTATACAAAAGGAAGGGAAGCATAGATAGCTGTGACAATTACCGTGGAATCTTACTGCTGTCTATAGTGGGGAAGATTCTTGCATGGGTTGTCCTCAACAAGCTCATCTCTCACCTACTGGACTCGGTATATTCAGAGTCACAGTGTGGCTTTCGTGCTGGTCTTGACACCATGAACATGATTTTGGAATCCTAACAAATATAAGAGAAGGTTTGGGAACTGAACAAGTACCTGTACATGGTTTTGTTGACCTGACCAAGGCCTTCAATTCGGTGAATCATTACAGCCTATGGAAACTCCTTCATAGATTTGGCTGTCCAGAGAAGATGATTGCTGTCATCCTCTCGTTTCACAAGAGCATGATGGCCAGGATGATGGAATGTGACAGCTCATCAGAAGCCTTCCCTGTCACCAATGGCACCAAATCAGATGTCTAATGGCTCCAGTTCTTTGTGCCATTATCTCTTCAGCCATGCTCTTGTTCGAATTCCAGGGCTTTGACAGAGGCATTCACATCCTTTATGGCTGTGAGACATGATGCTGTATCAACGTCACATCAAACAGATGGGGAGTTTCCACCTTCGTTGACTGAGATCCATCTGCAACATCAAATGGCAGGACAGGATTCCTAACACTGAAGTCCTTGAGAGGTGCCAAATTGCTGGCATTGACAGCATGCTTATTGGGGCTCACCTTCGCTGGGTCAGACACATGGTCCACATGGAGGTTCCTGTATACCAAAAGCATTACCAAAAGCTTTACAACCAACTGAACACAGAAATGCACTCTAAGTGTTGATCCATCCTTAGATATAAGGACACCTTGAAGGCCAACTTCAAAGAATGCAAGATAGACATTAAAACCTGGAAACTCATTGCATTGGACAGATCTAGATGGAGAAGTCTGTGCTGTGAGGCTTTGTCCACATTTGAGGAGTAGAGGGTGAGCTCTCTACAGGAGAACAAAGAACATCATCAGGCCAATGCTTCAAACCCTCCCTGAAACAATGACTACACTTGCAAGACATGCAACCACATTTGCAAATCCAGGATTGGACTAGCTTCCCATGTGAGAAGCCATAAAAACAAACCCAGAACTTCAATCAACATCAACATCCCATTGAAGTGATGAGAGATTTCAACAACAAAACTTTATTAGTATGACACGATTTACAAGTGTTGCCAAAGTGTAAAAAAGAGTCAGAAACCTCAAAGTAACTGTCAGAGGTAGGTAAGGTTCCTCAGAAACCTGAGTACTGAACCCACCACTTCCATAAGTACTAAAAGAATGGCCCCCAACTTTCCATTAGTGCAAATTAACTCTGAGAGATGAAATGAGAAGTAGATACAGGTTTTATAACTATACAACCAAAGATCTCCAATATTTCTTAGTATTTTTTCTATTTTACATAGGGAGAGAAAAAGAGATGTTATAGCAAAAGCGAAATCAAACCAAGAAGTTTCTGGAGATGTAGTTTTTTTTAAGAAGACGGTAGTGTATAAAATAACAAAACTCACAACCTGGTATAGAAATTTACTCTAAGAAAATTTCTGAACACTCCATTGAGCACCTAAAGTTTTGAAACCATCTATGTTTGCTTATAGTTGTCCGTTTCCCATAGCTCTTGATTCTTTTCCACTTTTCTCAGTTATACTGAAATTCCATTAAGTGAGACCAGTTCAGCCCATTCATAGAATTGAAGAAATTGGAGATTCCATTATCTAGTCCATCTTTCTGTCCAAAATAGAATATTGCTTTTCTAGCATACATTATGGAGTGCTTTATCAAGTATTACTTTAAAAATCCTAAGCAACTAGTGCTTCTGCCACCTCCCTTGGGAAATGATACCACAATCTAATACATCTCTCTGTCAGGAAAGCTTTCCTGATATTCAACTCCTAATTTTTCTCTCTTCCTATTTGATTACAGTTCTCCTATTTACATACCTTTGGGCTACACTAACAATACATCTCCCTTCTTGGTGTTAATTTGAAATCAGTCACACTTTACATTAAGGTTTGTTTTTATTAAAGTTGTCTTTATAAGGGTTAATAAATGATTGCTAGAAGCTATAAAAATTACAGCTGTGGGTAATATGTGCTGTAGGGGGTAATAGCACATCAGAATGATTATTATGAATGTTTGATTCTGTGACAATCTGTTAATCATTTATTAAAACATTTAATAATCATTTACTGTCCCTTTACAGACTATTTATGAATGGAATATTAATATAACCTGTGACTGAAATATCGATATGCATGTGTCTGATTATTAAGTGCTTAGCCAGGCTGTACATACTTAGGTCTTTTAATCATTCCTCATGAAGTGTACATTCTTTCCTAAATCAGGATCTCCACCTCATTTTTCATGGTTTACTGCTTTCCTCTAAATTCCTTCCAACTTCAAAAAAATTTTTCCCAGTAATGCGGTGTCCAGAACTGAAGAAAGTATTCTATGTATGGTCTCTAGGTCTAGCTCCGTTTGCACAATATCTTTGAGAAAGATGTGTGGACACAATATATTGTTATGTGTAGCCATTTCAATTGAAGAGACACCATCATTTGTTTTATTCTGCACCCTGGTTTTGAGACTCTCTGATTTGTAAATATTGATAGAACTTGTTTTCAGTAGCATAAAATCAAATTTTCACTTGTCATCAGATACAAAGTGACCTTCTTACAAATAAATGTTTCAAGACTACATTCATTGGATCCTTTCTGTTTTATACTTTTCTGTAGATGACACTAGGACTGAACAGTAATATTTTATACCTTTTCCTTCTTCAATATATATCAAGTGTTCCTCATTTCAGTATTATCATTTGTTTCACTTATAAGATGACTTTCAACTGAGTTTTGTTTGTGAGTTACAGGAGAATCACTATTACAGGCAACGACTTACATTTATTACAGCAGCTTTTAACTTTTGTCTCAAAGGGTTCCAAAGAATTTTGAAAGTTTTACCACTTTATCCTTTGTGTCCACACAAAAAATATGATGTTGTATGTCAAAATTATGCAGATCCACCCAAATGAGTGCCAGTAAAACTTTTATACCACATCATCAATGTATTCTATCAGGCACATGCCACTGCTATGTGTGTTACAGAAATAAACTATTTTAAGAATGGTTTATACTATTTTTAAAAATTAGTATTGGGTCTGAAAATGAAATAACTTCCAATGTTCTATTTTGCTTTAGTGTATACTAAACTGTCACAACTTTAAAGTCTAGGATCCTGAGGCCACATCAGGGAAGAAGCAAGTGCTGAGTCCCACTGGGAAGCTGGACATTTTCCTTTTAGAATCATAATCTGGATGATCAGAACACAAACATATGGCTTTGGTATTCACATGTAATGCAGGCATCCCAAACTCATGCCAATAAAACATTTATACTGCACCTCAATCTCATGAGCACTGTACTATAACCCAGGGTTTCACATTTCACCACATGACTCAGCAGTTTATCACTTGGATATCATCTTCACATTTGGGGTGTGGGTTGTATAAAAATAATACTTGCACACATGCCTTCGCACACCATCTCGTCGATAAACAGTTGTAATCTTGGATTCATGAATATATAGGAATTTTAGTCCTAGTATTTACTCTAGTGATATGGCAAGAATGATTTTCTATTTAACTTGATTTCAAATAACTGGTATGGAAGACCAGTCTAGTCAAACATGGTAGACCTATTTTTCTTGATTAATTCCAGGTATGAATTAAAATATTTAATTAAAACCATATGTCACTGATAAATATTTATTTCTTCTTCAGGGTACCATACATTAATTCTGAGGGTCACCAGAAAGCTTGAACAAAAGCTTCAATAAAAATTGAAAGCTGCCTAGCTGCATGTTTCTGATTAATCAAGAATAAAATATAGGGTAAAGTATGAATGGACATTAAGCACCGAAGACCTCTGAGGACCAGGTTTGCTTGCCTATCTGTGTAAAGAACAGAAAAGACATGCCCGAGTTGTAAATAACTGAGATCTATTCAGAACATGCTATGGCAATCATTAGAAACCACTGCGCCTAATATATCTCATGATGCTTTCTGAACTATGAGTTTTGGATTAAATTGCATAAATCTAATATTTTGCAGATCCATTAACATTTTATGATATATATATATAAAGTCTTTCCTGTTAGTGAGATGTGTATTATGAATTTGTTTTCTTGCTGCTGCCACAGGCAGTGAGATGTTGTAACACTAATAGATTACTTCATTAACTTCCAAGTTGGAAAATGCTTACTTTAAACATATGGGTGATCTCTGGTAGGGTGTTTTATTTCTTCCCAAAGGAAAAGTAGGAATTGGTACTTGCTTATCCAATCACTTTAAGGAATAAAGCTGCTATTGTCAAGCTACAAAACATTCATTCAAAACAGAAGAGATAGGTAAACAACAAGAAATCTATAGGTTCCATTCAGAGAGAGATGGTATTCTGAATTTTGGTTCAAATTTTGGCCAAACTTTTGAAGCATCTTATTTTATCTGATCTGAGTAAGAGTTTGCTATTCCCCAGAAGCTACCTGTTCTCTTTTAATCCCCTGGGGTATTCCATAACATCCACCTACCTGTTAGCAAGTCTTTCATTACTCACGTTGACTCAGATCTTTCAGGTATACTTAAGGACATTCTGTAATCCTTAAAATAAGTACTACTGTATTCCTCAAGTAACCCCACTGATTTCTTACTTCAGGAGAAAGAAGCAGATCAACAATTTGGCCTTTGCTTTGCTTTTGCCTGACATCCAAAGACTATGTTTGAACTGGATTACTTTTTTTGAATAACTAATTTATTGTTAGTTTTTCTGAAAAAACACCTTCACTTCAAAGTTTGCCTTGCCCTGTACAGAAAATATAATTGAATTCCATTGATTTCTTAAAATGACGGCACCACATTTCTGCAGGACAGATGAACTTTTCCTTGGAAAGGACTGGAATTGGGCCAATATCTAAGGAAAAGCCATTCCAAATATAAAAGAATATACTGTAACTGAACATTAGGGCTTAGTTCTGCCGTCCTGTACACTTGGATGAGTAATGTCATGGACTTTTCACATGAGCAGGGTACTACTGAATGTTGGCAAGGGCTGCAGAATTAGTACTGAAGAAAGGAAAAATGAACAGGGAAATTAATAGTGCAATAGATTGTGAAAAGCTGTATAACTCATTACCAAACTTTGTAAGATTTCATCTACGATTATATGGCTAATGATCCTTTTAACATTTACCTCCCACTGCTGCTTCTTGAAGGGAGACCCGGCACATGCTCCTTTAGGCTGCCACACTTTGCAAAAGCCCAGGTGATATTAGGAAGGGACAAACGTTCACAGAATTTTGTAACTCATTGCTTTAGGTATGGCACAAAACTGAAACAAAACCCTGTTGCGTACTCCATAAGCTACTCTGCCACAGAAGTACATTCACTCCAAGACGAACAGTAATACAAAGGCAAAATGAAAGCCATTTATTTTCCCTGAGATATGCATAAATGTTAGCAGTATTTCTAATGAAAATGAGCTTTTGCATGCCACAGGGTGAGTATGAACTTGAAGGGCAAGTATAAACTTGTATGGTACAAATATAACTCCTGCTCACAAATTTGGTCTGAGCTCCAGGGTGTTTCCTTATCGCACATGTACTGAAGGAGCTGGAAGACTTGTGGTTCCTGTTTATTCCAACTGTTTGGCACTTACTACTCTGCTATATGACAAGCAGCAAAATAAACCTTAAAAACTGCCAGACCCATTCTAGGCTAACAGCAGTGGCTCCACTAGATACCATGGAACCCTTCCCTGGATCTGTGACAGTGACACTGGTGCAAGTGAGAAGACACATGGGACTTCCTCTGCTGCATTTAGCAGATCTCAGATGCAGAAGAGAATCTGTCCATCATATCTGGGCATTGGCAGACCTCAAAGTCTGAAGCAGAGCTGTGCAAAATGCTTGCCTTGAAACTCAGGCCTGCTCTGGTTGATGTATTTGCACACCACAGCCCAAACTCATGAGAGGTACACAAACATTAGGTGACAGTTGTCATCACCACGCAAGCCTGACCTGTGCACCCAGCAAGTCCTCAGATGGCGATGAACTCAGTATGAAGACCTGAATAGAATAGATCCAGTCTTCTCCACCCCACTTGGAGAATGCCCGATGGAAACTCCTCCTGAGAGAGGATGCCCTTGCAGATTTGACCCCAGAAGGTGTTTGCTTTGGTTCTGATTCCTGTGAAACAAATACTGCAGGGTTTGCACGGCTTTGGCCTAAGAAATAACAATTTATGCTAATGTATTGAGCATGTTCTTTTTCTTTAGCTATAGCTAAAACAAGCCATCTACTTAACAGCTAATTTTATGTAATCTTCTAAATAAATGAAGTATAGGCATGAACACTAACAGCTTTGTTCTTCAAAATCCCATTGCCAAACTATTCTCAACTCTGTTAACAGCCCAACTGTTTGATTCACTTCCACTTACAGGCTGTCTGTGCATAGATTACAGATCAGATGATTTATTTTACATCCAGTTATCTTTCACTGTGTCCCACACAGCTCTATCAGGCTATCATTCAAGAAACTAGCTCAGCAAGACTCAAAGGGGATTAAGCACATGAATTAGAAGAGTGTCTGAATTTACACTAGCTAGGATGAATGTTATAAGGGCGATCAAATCTCATGATTCAAGGCAGCAGCTGAAGCCCAGCTGGGGTCAGGAGGATAACTAGCTCTCCCCTCCCTCTTGTAAAATATGGTAATGTGCATTGTGATTTAAATCTGTACTTATAAGTCACTGCTGAACAGAGGCTGCTGGACTAGACAGACAATTGATTTCTTCTAGTGTAGTTCCTCTGGTCATTTCTTCAAGGTTTTAATTATCAAACTTGTATCACCCCATTGGTGAACATTTGAATTTATGCCTCATTTTCTCCATTTTCAGAAAAAAAAAAGTTCAGTTTTAGTGTTGGGATCATTCCTTTGTGATGCAGTATGTCAAGAGAAAAGGGGAACACAACAAGATCATTGAGTGGGGTGAGGGCATGCTCATGGTAGACTGCTTGCTGGTAGGGATCTGCCTTGCAGAACTAGCAGAAACCAATGGATTAAAGAATCTGGGCTAATATTTACACTTTGTATATGCAGGACTGGATTTGAGAAGCATTGCACATTAGCCTAACTGCTCCCATTGAAACTAATGGGAGTTTTACCATTGATTTTAATGGGATCAGAGATAGGCCAAAGGTAAGTGATTTTGGAAATGCTGTCCATAGCGAAGATTTCTTGTGTCATTGACATTGGAGGCAGATTTTCAAAGGTGCTCAGCATCCATAATTGGGTTCTCATTCGGAGCAGCTGGGTCCTAAACTCTTTTGAAAATCTGGTCCTAGAAGTATACATTTATGGCTCAGTCTTGCAAGAAAACCCGCAGCATCTGTGACTAAGGTCATTTCATTACACTCAAGGGAAAGTTTTCTGGTTGTCAGGTTCAAGCAGACATTTATTAATTGAACAATTTCTCCTAACCTTGATGGAAACTATCACTAACAATCTAATACATAGATTTAATCATAATCTTTCAATACCAGGCTTACAAATGAATTGCATTTATCTGCTTTTGACTGTTTTTCCATGGTAGGATTTTTCAAATTTTGCACGTTTTCTTTCCTATTTGCACAGATGCATATATCATACTGAGAACAATGCTACACCTAATTTGCTTCAGTAAATGAGATCAATTAAAAATAACTCAACAAAAATTATACTGAATCTTCAATTACTTCAAGAAGATGAAGAGCCCAACATACAGTAATTGACTTGTTCATCATATTGTCCTCTAAAATTCTGACATTAAACAAATTTTAACCTTGGATTTGTTCGTGAACTGATTGTTATGGGTATTTGTTGCTCACCATTTACACTCTGTGAATGGTAACTTATTTCATATGTTATGGTTTTTGTTCTCTGATTGGGCGCCTTAAACTGTGCAAGCAGGAGGAACACCTTTTTCTGTTCACAAATTTCCCACATATATTGTAAAAGTGTTCAATTAATCTAGTATGTGACTAATAAAAAAGGTTTGTAAAAGGATTTTGAGAGTATTACTGGTGTGTATAATCTCAGGAATATTTGTTCATTCTTATATTCATGATGACTTCAACTGGAGCTACTGCATGCGTAGCACTCCTGAAAATTAGGCCACTTCTTAGATGTCTATGCATTAGTTACTCTGCAAATGCAAATTTAAAAAAACTCTTTTCTATTTTGTTTAAAACATAGGAGTCTGATTATCTTCATTGTCAGTGAATCTATGTGTACATCAAATCTGAATCCAATGTTCATTTCCTTCCTGATATGTTCTACCTTTGTTATAATCTGCCAAAAGTTTGATGATTAACTGAAAACTGCTCTGTGGAGGCAGAACTTTTGAACCCACATAAAGTCACATCTAGTACAGCATGGGTGCAGGGGCTGATCTACCTTCAACAGTTTGCAGATTAGGGCCCCAGAGTTTAAATGTCAATCAAAATGTATCTGAACTCCATGGTTATGTCACATTGCCTCTGCATTGTCATAAATCTTTGTCACGAATGTCCAATATTGGCTAGTATTTAGGTATACAAAGTCAATTAAAAATAACGGGGTATAGAAGCTTAATGATAGTCTTTCAAGCTTCCCTAGCTGAGTAATGGGTAAAGATTAATAGTGTGTGAGTGGGGGCAGGGTGAACACATTGTTCTGTTCAACCTGATCTATTCTTGCCTTTTAATCCACTCTTGGTTAAAGCTACTATGCCTTTACCTCTTCTTCTGCTATTGTAACACCTCCTTCCTGACACTAGCATTGCATGGTTCCTAAGAGGGTATTAAGGACAGTCTTATAAATATGGATGAAACAGTTTCATTGTAGTTCTCCTTCAGACTAATGGAAGTGTGGGTCTTTCTTTCTTTTTTTTTTTTACATTTGTACTGTCTTCTTGGCAGTGTAATATTTCAATAGAGCATTGCAACATAAACTATCAAAATAAACAATATGGTACAGTCAAAAGAACTACCTGCCTTTTGCATATATCTGAATCTCTAAAATAAAGTCCTGCCAAACTCCCTCTGCTAAATTCATTTCCACTGATGAAATTAGCAACCCTCATGTCACTAATTAGAAGGATTTTACAGAGAATGCACATTTCTAATTAGTACTGTATCACACATGCTACTAATTCACAGTCAAACTCTTTTTGATGAATAGTGAACAGCTGTTACTGATAATGCCATGATATTGATCTTCTTCCTTTTAATTTCAGGAGACATCATCAACTGGATTCCTGAAGGGTCTCTACATTAAGATAGAAGAATTAGGTCAGCTTCCTGGAAGATTCCTGAGTTGCAAATTATTTGGGCATTTTATTCTGAAAAACAAAACTCATGAGGAAAAAAAGCAAATTACATTTGCATACAGTACAGTGGTTTGAGCACAGGAATGGGAATCAGACATTATGGATTCCATTCCCAGCACTGCCACTGATTTAGTGAGGGTGACCTGTTAATTGTTAGCTGCGTGTGAGTTCTCCCAGTGTGTATGCTGTCCGAGGTCTGCCCCTGACAATGGTACTGGCTCAGTACACGATGGAACTTTCCATTCCTCACTTGGCCAAACAAAGACAGTCCCTTTGAGATCCTCCTTTATACACTGATACAAACAAGTTGCATATTGCCCCTCTGATGTGTAGTTGTCATCCTCTAATGTGGTAAGATGCCACCCTCTGATGTAGTAAAATACCACCAGCTTGTACCGAATGATTCAGCCAAAACATCTCTATCCATTATAGATAGAGATGTAAGCTCTCATTTTCTTTGGGGTATTGGGATGTTCTGGTATCTTTCTGGAATATGCTTGCATAAGTTTTCTATACCTAGTGCTTCTTTAGGAATGTGTGTCTTTGCCAGTTTCTGGAAACTTACAGGCAGGTTTCTTCACTTTCTACTACATGACCTAGGGAAAGTCACTTTGCATCAGATTCTGAATAGCTTCACTCATGCTGGTCAGTATCTGACTCCCTGATTTGGACTAGTCAGAGTGGTAAGGTTTGTCTACACAGGAATATTCAGGAAAAATAATACAAATTAACCAAACATGTGACTTTGAAGTGGGTTAGTCAACATGCATTAAGCCCCTGTGTGAACACCCTCATTCAAAATTCAAGTGGCCTTAATTCAGTTCACCTTAATTCACTTCCAAAGTGATTTAGATGCTACAGACAGATGTTCAGTTTGTGTAAATTGTCATAACTCCACTGAATTGAAGAAAATCTGGTCGCAATTATTCAACCTCACTAACATTATCACAATATCCCCCAAGGGGTCCACCCTATGAGGTGTTGAGTAGAAATGATTTTTTTCCCATGAAAAATTGATTTAAAAGTGTTGTTTTTGTGGATATTTTATTTTACTTTTTTTCCAGATTTTCTACAAAGCCACAATTTTTTGGATGAAACTCTTGTGTGTGTGCGTGGGAGGGCAATGGCGCGGTGTAAATTTCCAATCTAAAACACATTTTCTATCAAAAAGATATATTCACGAAAAACGTTCAACCAGCTGTAGTGTTCAAAGCATCCTGGTTCTACTTCTTTGCCTCTTGTTCCACCATTTTACATGTATACTTTATCTGTCTTTATGGAGATGTGGCAAAACTTAATTGATGAATAGCCATAAAGCTTTTTGAAATGCTTGGATGAAAGGCACTATAAAAATGGAACATTCTATAATTGTTTATTCAGATGAGCACATTGTGGTCTTCTGGTTCTGCTACTAAATTCATATCTTTTTGTTCAGTTCTAAAGAAACATTTCAACCTTCGCATAAAAAGAAAAGAAAAAAGGCTTTTACGGTATATGTAATGGGGCACACTAATTGGAGATGAACTTTCATCAGCGAACATAAGCATTTCTAGCAGAATAATTGTGACTTCCTTCTCATTGCAGTCAATGTAATCTTAAAGTCATTGTATATATCTGTTTTCTTTGATCAGACAATTAGGGGTTATCGTTTTGATCCATGAAACTTCCAAAGTCTATATGTATTACATAAAACACTTTAATTTATATTCACAAATCCTAGATTGGATTTAAAAAGCTTTATATGAAAGATGTCTTGCCTCAGAGAAAAAAGAATGTGGGTCTAGAGATGTGAGTAAATGAGTTTGTTTTGGGACTTTGATTCCTGTAAATTATTTTTTAACACGGTTGGATATCTTCATCATCTCCTATGAGCTATCAGGATCACAAAGGAAAGCTATTTTTCTGTCTCCCCGTCATTGTCTCTTATAATCCAAGGAAGATGGTTGATGGTTCACTGGTTTAAAAAAAGGGTGTGTATTTTTTACTTCAGGTTAACTCATGTACATGAGCTATGCAGAGGTAAAAACACGATAAGGACCAGGCACTTTAGTTCTACTGTTAATTCACCTAGGTCAACCTTGGAGAAGGGATAGGATGTTTACCTTATGGCTTACTGCAGGTAAAACTGAAATGTCTGGTCTTCACTGTGTTTTTACATCAGCATAGCTCATGGGTGTTTAAAAAAAATACCTTTTTTAGCAATGAAGACCATGGCACCATCTCACTTTGGTTGTAAGAGACATGACTGTTATTTTTAGGTTAAAAAAGTGTGTTTTTAAGCAGTGAAGACATGGCAGGAGTTTCAGTCTCACCTTCACACATACCCATTCCTCCTACCTGGATCATGCAAAGTGGAGAGATGGTTTTGTGGTTCAGACATTGGACTTCAAACACTGGACTTGGGAACAGTTTCTGCTTCTGCTACAGATTTCTTGTGTGGCCTTTAGAAAGTCACTTAATGCCTCTGTGCCTGAATTTTCTATCTGTCACATGGGGTAGAAATATTTACTTTCCCTCATCCTTCCTTGTCATGTCTATTTAGATTGTAATCTCTAAGGGGCAGTGAATTTCTCTTACTGTGTTTCTGTGTGCTGGCTAGCACAACTGGGCACTGATCTAGGTGTTACTATAACACCGATAATCAATACTAATAAACAATTTCAATCAGAAGTTCATTTTGGATATCTTAAATATTATACTATTTACAAAGCAAATATTGCCACATTGGACACCAAAATCAAGCATCTGTAACAGGGAAATAGTCTATTCATATATTTTGAAAGTTATGTTCATAAATTTCTGCAATGATCATTTTTTTTCTTACTAAACTCCTACCATAAGGAAAGTAATACCTGTGTTTTGTGAAAGCAAATGGTGACTTTTTTTGATTGAGTAGCTGCAATTGACATGTCGTATCTTGAACTTAATCAAGTGCCAATCTCTGTGAAAGCTAGAAACCATGAAGTGAAACATCATTGTTTGCACATCAGTCAAAACGTTACCCCCTATTTAATACATTTCTCCTGAGTGAATATGCTTTTAAAAATTTAATACGCTTCTAAGAATGTGAATAATAATATAACACTTATATAGCACTTTTCATGCCCAAATCGTTCTACATATGTTAATGAAATGATCCTCCTTACAGCACTCATGTTAGATAGATAAGCATGCATTAGTATTATTCAATAAATATTTGTATTATGGTCACAAGCAAAACATATCTATTATTATCCAAATTTGGTATCTGGGGATACAGAGGCTTAGAGTTTAAGTGATTGACACTCTCAAATCTGCAGAGGCAAGATTGGAACTGTGGACTTGCTACCTACCAGTCCTCTACACTGACTACTAGAAAACTCTTTAAAGATGCATGTCCAAATTCCATCCTCATTTATGCCCATTTACGCTACTCTTTCATCTGATGTTGAATGGCATAGCTACAGCAAATTTAGTGGCATTATGATGATACACCCCAGTGGAGAGTATGAACAATGTCTTTCTACGTGTTACAAAAGAGAGTTGAGATATTTCAATTAATAATGAAACTATCATTTTCTGTGCCTTGTAATCCTGTCTAAAATTTTACAAGTTACATAAAAATAACAGGGTGAAAGATTATAGTGAGGTGGAATTGATGTTATATGTGAAATGTCAGACTTTCCTTTTATTTTAAAAAAAGGGTGTCCGCAATAGTCAGTGTGACCCTGTGGGATCCTGCACTGGCAAATGTAATAAAAATCATTTTTATTGTTACTAATATAAAAATGGAGACTTTTTTTTTACTAATATCTATTGTGTCCAGAGCTAAGAAGATACCACGACATGTTAACTGTGGTAACTTTAGATATATTACATTTATGAGACACAACATGGATTTAAAAAAATATCTACCTGTGGTTCATTTTTGAGACGAGGTGCCAAGGGGATTAATTCAATCATTTAGGGCTATTAAACAGAAATTAGGTTTCCAAGGGTGCTGTAGCTTCAGAGGCTTAGCAGAGTTCTGCCACTTGACAGCTAATATTGCTTTTGAAGAGAGTGATCTCTTTTTGTGTGATTGTAGAAGTTGGTTCTCTGGCTTCCACTCACCCAACACATTATCACATTTAAATAAGGTAGAGCCAGGTTCTCGCTTTATGCCACTGATGATATTTTAGGGGTATGTGCAGGAACTGAACAGTAGAGTGTATTTCCTGCCTGACTCACCCTGGAGAGTGCCCATCAGAAGGGAATCTTCTGGAAAAGGTGTCAGATGTCCTCTGCTTCAGCTCTGCAGAGAGGGAACAAAGCCATGATATGCCTTCAGGAAGCCCCTCTAGAGAATTTGGCATTGTTTAAGCATTGGCTTAGCACAGGGGTGGGCAAACTTTTTGACTCACAGGGCCACAATGTGTTCTAAAATTTGACAGAGGGGCTGGGCAAGGATCGGATGAATGGAGCACCCAGCACCCAACACACTGCACCCCAGCAGCCAGCACTTCAGACCACTCTCCGCCGTGAAATTGACTCGTCCTGGTCAATTTCGGCAGTGGAGCTAGGAGAGTGGGGCTCACACTAGGGGAAGAATTTTTGAACTGGTCCCCTAGTCACTAGGGGAGCTGCGTTCCGGAGCCGCATAGCCGCGGCTGAAGAGCCGCATAGCCTCAGCTGAAGAGCCGCATGCGGCTCGGGAGCCGCGGTTTGCCGGCCCCG
The DNA here is from genome assembly GCA_007922155.1 of Mesoclemmys tuberculata. Taxonomy (NCBI): domain Eukaryota; kingdom Metazoa; phylum Chordata; order Testudines; family Chelidae; genus Mesoclemmys; species Mesoclemmys tuberculata. The sequence continues at coordinate 469,765 of ML677027.1, forward strand.
GCTTAGCACATTGCCTGAACTTCACACTTCAGTTACAGCTGGCCTCTGAGCAGGGTTGAGGAAAGATGGCTTATCACTTCTGTGATGTGATAATGGTAAAGCATCAGAGAAAAAACTCACTGTCCTCTAGCACTGAACAAGGACCTTCACAGTGTAAAGCAAACCACTCCTGCTGTTCTGTTCTATTCTATTGTATTCTATTCCGGTTTTTATATCGCGGTCATCACAGTAGTATTTAACTGCCTTCCAGTAATGCCTAAAGCACTGTGTCTGCACATCTCTGTCAGGTGTTTTTTGTTCTCACGTCCTCTCCCCAGAGGAAGAGGCATGTGCAATGGAGTGTCTTTGTTGTTGTTTGTTGTTGTTTTTAAAATAAATATACCTGTTGTTATGTGTTTATATTACAAAAGCAAGGTTAAAGAAATGCACTTGGAGCAGAAAGTGGGGAGGTTTGTGATGGTCCTTAGTTCCTGGTAGAGTTCATGCTACAAACTTGGACCACCTTTGGAGAAAGTTCTGTCTCATGCACAGGCAAGCTTTACTCTTATTATTAAAAGTTCCACTGTGCCAGAGATGTATAGCTGTCAAGCACGCTCCTCATTCCAGAGTATTACACAATTTTTTAGGTATCCTGGATCCAGACCATGGAGTTCTTTGAAGATAAGAAGCAAGACCTTGAACTTGATTCAGAATCATATGGAAAGCCAGTGTGGAGAGTAAAGCACAGGTGTGATGTGCTCACAGTAGTCTGTGATGCTGAGACACACTGCAGCATTTTGTGCTTATTTCAGTTTCCAAGTGCTAAAGGTTTCATTACCAGGTATATTACATTGTTGTTTTCCAGCTGAAAGATGACAAAGGCATGAATAACTGAGGCGAGATCTTCATCCACCAGGCTGGGAAAGCATCTTCTAGCCAAATGGAGATACTAGAAAATATTTATTTTCGACTGTTGCTCTAGTTCTGCTCTAGTTCTGCCTCTCTTCATGCTGCACCATAGATATTAGGCCATAATGTAGCTTGCATATCTCCCATTGACATACTTATGTTCATGTAGTGTGGCGTCTTCACAATGCTGTGTCAACAGGAAACGCCCTTCAATTGATGCAGCCTTACTCCTTATTGAGAGGTGGATTAATTTAGTTGACCAGAGAGCATTCTCTGATCAATTGAGTGTGTCTACACAGACCCACTCAATCGCTGCTGCTGCATCGATGCCTGCCTTCATTGCAGTGAAGACATACCCCAACAGAGATTTAGTGGAGTATTCAAATGCACCTAAACTAGATGTATTTGGACAATAGTTAGAAAATAACCCAACACTCAAATCAAAGCTTTATTGGGGAGCTTTAAAAAACTCTTGGATTCTTTTGTGCTTATTCAAACTGTCCAAGCAGATGGCATCTTCCCAGGAACAACTTTTGTATTAAACATACATATACACAACTAACTGAACATGGCAAAATCATGATAGATCCAAGAAGTCTACATGTCCTCTAGGTTTTCTCAGTGTCACCTGTAATCATTTGGTTGTATTAAAATTTCTAAGATGCGTTCAAACTTCAGACATTTAATATTTTCTGGTCCTAAAATGTTGCCTTTTTCCTGATGATAGGATTTTGCAGAATTACATTCCAGACTGAAAATGCTTTCATAATTATTTTACAAGATGAAGTTATCAAACAGCTGGAAGGATTTTGTTTGAGGATTTCCAACATTCCAGGCTGTCTTCAGCATTTTATGAGCTTAGAGATTCTTCCTGGAAATGATACATCTATTTTTGAGGAACTACTCATACCCAAAGCTTTACCTTTCTGCACTGTTTTCTATAGCCAACAAAATCAATGTAACTCCTGTAACAATAAGTGACCAAAATCATGGTAAAAGACAAATTTTTCATAGAATCATAGAATATTAGAGTTGGAAGGGACCTCAGTAGGTCATCTAGTCCAACCCCCTGCTCAAAGCAGGACTAACCTCAGCTAAATCATTGCAGCGAGGGTTTTGTCAAGCCGCAGCTTAAAAACCTCTAAAGATGGAGATTCCACCACCTCCCTAGGTAATCCATTCCAGTGCTTCACCACCCTCCTAGTGAAAAACTTTGTCCTAATGTCCGGCCTAGACCTCCCCCACTGCAACTTGAGACCATTGCTCCTTGTTCTATCATCCACTATCTACTACATGACAACTTCATCTACTACCATTGAGAACAGCCTAGCTCCATCCTACATGGAACCCCTTTTCAGGTGGTTAAAGGCAGCTATCAAATCCCCCCTCATTCTTCTCTTTTGCAGCCCAAACAAGCCTAGTTCCCTCAACTTCTCCTTATAAGTGATGTGCTCCAGCCCCCTAATCATTTTTGTTGCCCTCTGCTGGACTCTCTCCAACTTATCCATATCCTTTTTGCAGTGGGGGGCCCAAAACTGGACACAGTACTCCAAATGCAGCCTCACCAATGCCAAATAGAGGAGAATGATCACTTCCCACGATCTGCTGGCAATGCTCTTACTAATGCAGCCCAATATGCTATTAGCCTTCTTGGCAACCAGGGCACACTGCTAACTCATATCCAGCTTCTTATCCACTGTAAACCTCAGGTCCTTTTCTGCAGAACTGCTGCCTAGCTCATCAATCCCCAGTCTGTAGCTGTGCATGGGAGTCTTCCATCCTAAGTGCAGGACTTTGCACTTGTCCTTGTTGAACCACATCAGATTTCTTTTGGCCCAATCCTCCAATTTGTTTAGATCCTTCTGTATCCTATCCCTACCTTCCAGGGTATCTACCATTCCTCCTAGCTTAGTGTCATCTGGAAGTGACTCAATTTCTTTTCACCAATCTACATTTCTTCAGGTAAATTATGAATAAGAAATATGTGTGCCAGATTAGATTTTGTCCTTATTATAATAGTATTATTAAAGTTGAATGCCTCAAACGAGCCAGTCATAAAAATAAAAACTTGCTTCTTGAGATAATGTTCAAAATATTTATTAAATGTCTCAATTAAATAAAGACCTTTCCATTGTTCTGGTGCATTTATTTGAAAAATATTATGTGCAGCAGGATACATATAATCTCTTAGCTAAAAATCATTACAAGTAACAATATATTCTGTTCTCACAGGAATAGAAGAACTTTGGGATTAGAACATCCATTTGAAAGCTTAATGGGTCCTGAATTCTTACTGGATAATGGACAGGTGTACATTATATACAAGTAGGCTTGAAAGAATTAGACAAAAAATATTTCCATTGTTAATAATCAAAATATATAGATAGGTAAAGAAAGAAAAATTCTGCTTGAAAACTTACTAGAGTTTGATTTAAGGATATTTAAATTGTATATTTTAACGCTGACAATTTGTGTTTTAATGGTTATAAAACTTTAAGTTTTTAAATATCAACGTCCACTGTCATTAAATAATTCTCTGACTACTACCCCATAATTTCCCACAACTGTGAAAATTAAACTAAATAAAAAAATGCTTAAAAATAAACTTTAATATGATCTGGTTAAATTATAAAAAAAATATAACAAATTAATTCTGCCAAGCCTTTATATAAGGTATTGCCCTTGTGGAGTGATGGACTGTGCTTCACTGACAAACTTCTTGTATCAGTATCTTGTCCTAGTATCCCTAGGGTGGCCAAATTTATTGACTCTCTGAGACTCCCCTGCTTGCTGGGCAGAATCCTCTAGCCCCACCATCCTTCGACAAGGCAGCAGCTCCAAGCTCCCCAACCCAGTTTGGTAGGTAGAGAATGGGGGGAGAGGAGAACACACCTTACTTTAGCTGTAAGAGAGCCACAGTTTGGCCAGCTCTGCTACATACTTTTGAAATAAAATCAAAATAAAATTTTAAAAAAGAGTCACCAAAGGAATTTGCTAAATTTGGGATATGGATTTTTTCCCCAGCATTATTACAATACTGTATATTGGGTAGAAACTTGGCAGTGATCACATGGTAATATCTAAGAAACCAGGATATAGACATATACAACAGTAGAGTAGAACAGGAAAGTATCAGTCATTAGCTACATCAGAGCCTAGAGTCTTCTAAAATTCACTTCAGGCTTTAAAAAGCAGGGTAGAGGAAAGGGGGAAAGCAAGGAGATGTGGAGCCACATTGAACGTACTCCATGTAAAGAACGCTGAGCATGTTCCTAGTAACTAACTGTATCAGCTTTTAGGGATTCTCTGTTGCCAATGTTTTAATTCCCATCCACCAACCACCCTCCAAATCCCACATAGATAGTAGCTACATAGGTTTCAGTGTCCAGTGGAGCATTCAACCTCACAGAATACAGACCACTCCCTGTTAGGTTCTTGACCTTTCAGAGCTCAGTCATGCATCCTGATGACTCACCGTTTAAAGCCACCCATTCTGTGGGCATTTTCCACAGCTATCGTTGCCATGTTTGCAGTTCTATTGAACTGGTTGATTACTCTCATTCTAGGCTTTCCACTAGCAAGTAGGCTTCACCTTTGCAAGCAACCTTGGATCCAACGACTGGATAGTCTCCACCCATTGAGAAGCCCCATCTCCGCGCTTGGATAATTCAGTGCATGGATTGTTAGGACCAGGTCATAGGGAAACAGAATCAAGGACAGCCCACCTTGTTGCTGAGCTGTTTCTGTACCAACTGTGGGATGCTGGGTGTGAGGAATACCACAACCCCTGAGGCTGGAGGTGACACACAGCTGAAGCCCAGAATGAGGGCTACAGTCTATCTCTGAATCCTCTTTGATCCTTCCGATATTTTTGATCCAATCAACTGAAAGGCTGCCTTCTTACAGTCTCTGAAATTAAAGTGAGAATGATGAATAAGGACAGAGCTAAAGTAGCATTACAAGGGATGAAGAAATGGCCACTAGGGATGCATATTGTTAGTGTGAGTGGTAGTACAATGAGAGTTCAATACAATATGTTTCAATGCTGGTGGTGCTTCATAAGAACATAAGAATGGACATACTGGGTCAGATCAGTGGTCCATCTAGCCCATTAGCCCATCTTCCAAGAGTGGCTGGTGCCAGAGCTTCAGAGGGAATTAACAGAAGAGGGCAATTTATCAAGTTTTCCATCCCCATTATCCAGTCACAGATTGCAGCAGTCAGAGGTTTAGAGACATCCAGAGTATAGGGTTTAATTCCTGACCATCTTGGCTAACAGCCATTGATGGACCTATCCTACATGAATTTATCTAATTCTCTTTTGAACCCAGTTATATTCTTGGCCTTCACAATATGCTCTGACAACGAGTTCCACAGGTTGACTGCACTGTGTGAAGAAGCACTTCCTTATGTTTGCTTTAAACCTGCTGCCTATTCATTTCATTAGGTGACTTGTGCTATGTGAAGGGTTAAATAACACTGCCTTATTCACTTTCTCACACCATTGATTTTATAGATCTTTCTCATATCCCTCTTTAGTCATCTCTTTTCCAAGATGAACAGTCCCAGTCTTTTTAATCTTTTCTTATATAGAAGCTGTTTCATATCTCTAATCATTTTTATTGCCCTTGGGCAACCAGAACTGCCCACAGTATTCAAGATGTGGGAGTGTCATGGATTTATAGAGAGATATTATGCTATTTTCTGTCTTATTTTCTATCCCATGCCTAATGGTTTCTAACATTCTGTTAGCTTTTTAGTCTGCCTCTGCACATTAAGCAGATATTTTCAGAGAACTATCCACAATGACTCCAAGATTTGTTTCTTGAGTGGTAACAGCTAATTTAGACCCCATCATTTCTATGGGCAGTTGGATTATGTTTTCCAATGTGTATTTCTTTGCAGTCATTAACATTGAATTTCATCTGCCATTTTGTTGCCCATTCACCCAGTTCTGTGAGATCCTTTTGTAACTCTTCTCATTTAGCTTTGGATTTAACTACCTTGCGTAATTTTGTATCATCTGCAAACTTCAGCAGCTCACTAGTTCCTCCTTTTTCCAGATCTTTTATGAATATGTTGAACAGCACTGGTCCCAGTACAGATTCTTGGGAGACCCTGATATTTGCCTCTCTGCACTGTGAAAACTGAACATTTATTCCTACCCTTTGTTTCCTCTCTTCAGTCCTTGAGAAATAGGGGACTTAAGTGGGAAAGGCCATTTGAACTCTTTCTTCAGTGCACACTGACTTGTTCAGGTTTCTGAGATTTATGGAGTAGCATAGTCTGGCAGTGGACACAGACTTTCCTTCTGTATGGTCACCTAACCCATTTTGGCTACGATAGTTTCCAGCCCTAAATTTTTTCTTTGTCCTGTCCTGACTAGGATCCTTTCATTTTGTGCCAAATTAAGACGGTGTCCTCCTCTGGTATCAGACATATAAGGAGGCCCAATCCTGCAAGATGTTGTGAACATCCTGAGATCTCTTGACCTGTCACAACTCCTCACAGTGAGAGATGAAGGTCCCAGCACTCTGTAGGTAAAACCTTAAAAGTGAAGTCTCTAGACATAGCATTTTCTTTAGGATGATGAGTTCTATGTGCCCATTCAAATGAAAGATGTTTCCACTGCACATATCAAGAGTTTGCTGATGTTAAAATAAAGCACTAGTACAAGATGAGAACAGGAAAAATAACTAATAAATGCAATTAATTAATGTTGCACTTTCAAAGGAATTCTGTGGAGTGTATAATGTAACCAGAAATACTAGCCCACTATTGAAAATTCTTCAATATAGGTGGACAACTTTAACTTCATGAAGCCCCATTAAAGACAATGAGACTCCACGTACGTACAGGGATCCACCTCTATGGAACAAGATGCAGGGGTGGAGGGGGGAGCATCACTTATAAAAATCATTCCTTTAAACTGTCTATATGTCCTCCATTCAGCAAAGCACTTTAACTTTGCTTCAATATGAGTTGACTTCCATGGGACTATTCATGTGCTTAAAGCTAAGCATGTACTAAGTACATTGCTGGGTCTATGAGGACAATTTAGAACCATACTGACTCTCACATTGCAAGTCTACTCTCTTGGTAAAGAAGTCTGCAGAAATGTATTTTTGAGATCACGAGAGCTGAACAGCAAACTCTCAAACTGCTGTTTATTGCAGAGAAGTGTGTATTTTAAACCTCAGTTGCTGACTTAAGTGCTCATTCTTATTTTTGGCTTTAATCCGTTGTACATGGATATAACCATAAAGTATAATGGTTTCAATAGAACTAACATACGTTTATCTAGTCAGAACTGTATGTTCATAGATAGATACATGCACCTGCTAATATCCTGTAAGGGAGAATACTGCAAAGTTCTGAGTGCATTCAAATCCCAGAAATATTAATGAGATTTGAAGACACTCAACATCTCTCGGGAAGTTTCCAGTTCCTTGCAGGATTAGGCAATTATAGACTTCATTTGTTTTCTGGACCACTATTGTACCTTTCAGACAACTGCTATTCATAAAGAATGTTTAATACAACTATTTCAGCCTACACCAACTGAGCATTAATTGTCTATTTAAATTAACATGACTGTCTTCAATCTCTTTGCCTTCAGAGAGGAATTTTAAGACATTAAGGATGTTTTTAAGCAGATGATTTCACCTTATCTATTTTTTCCCCATCTAAAGCTCTAAAGGGGGACAATATTGGTAAAAAAAAGGAAAATAAAATGCTTCAAATATACTAGCACTAATTTACTCTGGTAACACATGCAATACGCTCATTTTTAAAACCTGAAGTTTATGCATAAAGTGTAACAATGAATTACCAAGCTCATATATACTGCAAATGGTAACAGTCAAACGACAAACCTTTTCCCTCCTATAAAGCTAGAGCATAACCTACATTGCCTCTAAAATTTCAGATAGATTTTTGCCAGTATAACATGGACTTTCCTGACATTTAAAAAGAACATAGATTTAGCGTAGTATTAAGGCATAGTAAATTATCAGCATGACCATTTTGTTGCTCATTTATATGGGGTCCAGGTTAAAAAAGCAGTCTCTATATTGTTGGAAATTCTTTATAAATATTTAGAACGCCTTTTAGGAGTTGCCTGGCTAAAAGATGCTGTTTCTTGTTGGAATGACTATATGAAAAGGTCTTGATTCAACCCTGAGTTTGTCAGAGCAGTTGAGCATATAGGACTTTTGCTAGCGGAAAGTGCACCTGGGAATAGTGATGGTGGACTCTTCTCAGTTGGGTGGCCTATAGCTAGCCAGCACAGCTGTTGGCCAGAGAGAGGGTCTGTATAAAATGGCAGGGCGCTGAATGTTATCATAGAAATGTGAACATGGCCTGACTTCTGCTTGGAAGGAATCACATCTGGACAGAGCAGCCACCACTGGGTGAACTTTTTATTTTGCAATTCTTTTTAAGTGATGCATTATTGACTGTCATTTTGATGTTTATGTTTTATGCATTCCCTAGCTATCTATTTGATTGAACAAACACCACACTGCATGAATTCAGAAAGGGGTTAATTCTCCACATGAGGACAGGGGCTGTAGCTAGCTCTGCCACACAACATCTGCCAGTAGCATAAAGGCTTCCAGGGAAGTCCTTCCAGCTGGTGCTGCCATGATCTTCGGTCAGTGGCCAAGAAGATTTAGGAGATGGACTGGGTAGACCTGTCCTAAGGACTCGAAAAGTAGCCAAGACGGTAGAGGAGGCTTGGATGAGACTTTATGTTTTGTTTATTGTCAGTAAATTCAAACACCAGAAACACAGCTGAGAGATGTGTGGCCTCATCTGGTATATTTTCATACTTTGCTTAATAAATCTTGTTTATTTGTTGTCACTGAAAATTTCCTTTATTTCATAGTAAGAGTAAACTACAAAACAAGGAACAACAAAAGTACAACCTCATAAGAGAGCCCAGTATTTGTCATCTTTGTAGCAAGCTGCATCTGAATACAAGATGGCAGGTGCCTCTCCAATTAATGGTGATTATCTCTAATCAGTGGTGTGGAAAACAAATACTCACAGATCCAAGCAATTTTGTGGCCTCATTTGCCAGAGTTCAGCTACCCTAGGCAGAGATTCTGTAATTGGATCTGCACAGACACAAGGTTTGCACATGTATCTGACACCAGGATTGAAGACTTAACTTTGGATTGAACTGTAGAAATAAAATGATCTTTAGATGATGTGACCTGGGAAAGTCACAGAATGTTCTCCTTATTACAGAGCCATTATTCTGTAGCAGGGTCATTTGCTGGCTATTACAGAGCTGTAAAGATTAAAGAGGTTCAAATTCATTATGGTCAAATAAATATGGAAAAACTCATGAGTTCTTTTTTTCCCTATTGTTTCTCCACTTGTTGCACTGATTTAAATAGTTAGAATATTCCAAATGCTGAATCTATTCATTGCATTTCTTCCAGCCTATTTTCAAATAACACAGAGTGTATAAACATAAAATGTATGTATCCTGCATTAGAACTACCATTATATCATGTTTTATAGTCATTAATAATGAAGAGCCTAATGCACACCTCCATCTGTGCAGGTAGAAAGGAGCAGAAGTTGGGTGGAGAATGAGACAGGGAGTGCAGAATATGGGGATCTTCTACTGTATATTCCCAACTTTCTCTACTCTATAGGATCAGGGATCTATGCGACAAAGGAGGGCTAGGAAGCAGCCAGTCCCCATGGATATCTGTGTGTGGAAACAGGAATACTGTTATTCCTGGCACCATTAGCTCCAACTACACACCAGTTGGAGAGGGGCATATTGCCCCATATTGATCCATTGTGGTGATGGAGGACCAGTAGCAACAATTAAGGGAAGCTATGTTTCCAGTGGGAGGGGGGGATGCTTCTCTCTTCAGGGTTAATGTCTCTTTCCCTGCAGATTAGTGGGATCTGCGGAGTGTAGAGTCCTACCTCCCTTTATCCACTAAACACTCTCTGCCCCAAGGAAACGGTTGGAAACCCTTTATGGGGATCCTTGAAGGCCTACATTACAAACTGTTACTGTGGCTGAATAGACTTGTCAACAATCATCATCATAGATAACATGATGCCAAGTGAAGCTTAGTGGTCAGCGTAGACCAGGACAAATAATGGTCAGCTTCATGCCAGCTCATTGTGATTGAAAAAGTCAGCGTGCAAGCATCAGTCGTTGACAGCCATACTCAGACACAGTAAAACATTGCCATTTAGACCAGGCACAGAGGAGTTTCCTGAGCTCTCAGTCCCCATTCTATGGGTTTTACTATGGGACTCTATGATACAGATATATATTTCTGGCTGTTTGGTTTGTAAATGGCAAAACTAGAATAGTATTTATTAAAGACATAATATAAAAACCCACACCATCTTACAGACAAGAAAGGAATTTTTCAAGCTTCACCTCTCTGAACCTAAACCTTGACACTGAGAACCAACTTAGAATTAATAAATCATCACAGCTAGTTCATTTTCAGTCTCTCCAGTAGATTAACGGCTTGTCTGAACACCTGAAATAGGGATGTTGAGGTTCTGAAGAGATTACGGAACTCCCTGATTACCTCATCTGTTTTAGTCTACTACAGCATAATGAGAAGTTACCCCTGAGAGCAGGATGTGATGCTTAGTCTATAGGTACTGAAGTTCCATTTTCGTGCTACATGGGACAGAAGAAAGCCTGCTGCTTTTGCATTCTCCATTCTAAGTACAGGGCAAAGAAAAGATATTGAAGGTTAAAATTATTAAAAATAAGGCACTTGTAACATTGTTTTGAATTACAGGCTCCATCTTAACCACTGTGGCAACTAGAGAAATGTCTTGTGAAATGACAAAATATGGAAGATTCTTGCAAATTCTGAAATATTGAACAGAAGCTTTATGTAAGTTGGATATCAAGAGCACCATTTTACCACATGTCAACAAGAACAGGTTAGGCATTCAGAAATGATTAAACTACACTTAGAAGGAAATTTGTAGTTTCATGATTTTCATTTTGGAGAAATGGTAGATTTTTTCCTAAAGAAATAAAAAGAAACCTTTGCATCATTTGGAAATAAAGGAAACATTTCAGGAGACACTACAAAATGTGATATTTCTCTGGCCAAATAGATGTTTTCATATTTATAGCAATTTTACCATATTAATATCCATGCATGATAAACATGTTTGTTACAGGTATAGTCTCTCTAGCATGATTTAGCTGCCTCGTTTTCCCATTAGTGCAGTTGAAGTCTTAGAAATCGCAGGATATTCTGATGAATTTTCAGTGTTTTTCAAAACAATCAAGATGATATTTTTCACTTAGATTACATTTCATGCAAGTATCTGAAGGCATTTTAAAAAATGTTATAGATACAGTGTCAGGAAAGCTCTGCAAGACACAACTAGGAGAGAGGGGTTTGAATTATGGGATGAACATAGAACTGGGAGATAGGAACTCTTGAGTTGTAGTCCCAGTTTTGAAAATGAATTACCCTCTGGAGGTGGACAAGTCACTTAACTTGCCTGTGCTTCAGCTTCCCCATCTTTAAAAGTGGGATAGTAATATTGGTTAACCTTCCTCAAAGGGCCACTAAGATTAAATAATGTTTGCAGAGCTTGAAAATGAAAAGTGATTAGTATTGAGCCATTATTAACAGCGGTAAATATTGAACAGATTGAAACATCAGTAGTTCTGCCCTGAAACTTAACCTTTACCCAGTCCCTTACTTTAGGGGGATGTTTGCCTGGGTAGGAACTAAATAAGCATCTTGGCCACAATTCAGTGAGATAGTTCATTACTCCCTAACTATAAGCACGTGAATAGTCTCATGGGCTTCAGTGAGACTGTTCATATACTTAAAGTGAGACATGTGCTGAAGTATTTTGCTTAGGGGCCTGGATACAATTCTATGTGTGAAAAGCCAACTTCTTTTCAAGCCATTTTTTCTGCCTTGATAGTCCATCTCAGTCTTTCAACAGTCCTTCAAAAGGCACCAACTCTATTTAAGAACATCAGATTTACTGTTTAAAACAAATTTTCTGTTGTTTTTCAGTTCACAGAGGGACTGATTCTTTCCTCTTCACTCATACTGAATAGTAAATTACTCTTCGAGTAGTCTCATTAGAATCACAAGCTCACGCAACATACAAATGAAGTTATAATTGCAGTTAGAATCGTTATGTCTCATATTGTTGTGCAATAACTCATGCTCAGGTGTTGTGACTAACACAGCATATCTGTGTGAATAATTGTCCAATATTTCAAACTCTGGTGTATCTTATTAGTGAATTAAAATATCATTCATGCAGTAAATTATTCCTTGCAAATCTTGGTATTTTGTCAACATTTTTATTTGTTTGACTTTATGTAGTAGTAAAAAGAAACAAATATTCCCCCTAGAAGGTGAACAATGCTGAAGAATATTTTTTAAAGTGTCATCTGGAAGTTGTGCAGAGACAACCAAAAACAGTTTAGGGCTAGAACATGGCTTCATGTAACAAGTTTCTGCAGTGAGAGAAATGAGTAAGGCGTGCAGTCTGCTAAAGGCTGCCCAGAATAGCTCTGGTGGCACAAAAGAGCAATGAAAGCAACAGATCTGGCTAGCTGGAAATTCCCCTTGTGTAAGGGGAATCCCAGGAGGCAAAGCCCTCATAGTTACTCATTGCCACTCTTTCTTGCAACTTCTGGCATAGAGGCGATGGCCTGGTGAAAGGCTATGACTGCAGATTCTGTGCTCTGGCTAATCCTGGATACTGGACACCCTCTTGGTGCCACGGACACCAGCATAGCCAGAAGCTAGTCTCGCTTATGCTATGGGCCAAACTAACAACATTGTCAACCCCGAATCAAAGAGCTGCAAAGGAAGCATAAATGCATTTACACCTCAGATCCTGTAGTAAATGCAGTGCAGCCAGTGGAAATCTGACTTTACCACTTTAAACATCAAGCTATGCTTGACCATCTTGCATTACTGTATATCAGAAGTAATTCACTCAAGTCAATAGTTACACTAGAGTAAATCCAGTGTGAGATCAGAGTCAGCCTCTTGTCTTTCTATTTCAGTTAATCAGAGCATTCCTGAACATTCTAGCCTTTCTCCGAACTGTGTCATTACAAATTAGAAACTTACCATTCACCATAGCTAACATAATATTTGTGGTTTTCCTCATTCTAATTACAGGCTTTGCTGCAAATACTGGAACAGGTAAAAAAAGGGATATGATAAAGTTTATGACATGTTTATTCTTGTATGTTATGAAAACAGAATTTTCCATTTCCAAGACTGCAGCTGTACTGCTATCTGGGGTCCAAAACCAGTATATTTTTGAAGAGCCGTCAAAAGTACACGCTTCTAACAGTCATGTTTTTACTCAGCAATAATGAATGTTTTATAGCTGTTGTTGGATTTTTCTTTCTTTCTTTCTTTCTTTCTTTCTTTCTTTCTTTCTTTCTTTCTTTCTTTCTT
>ML677027.1:492891-563939 GCA_007922155.1 Mesoclemmys tuberculata
TGAACATGGCCTATCCAAGGGTCCAATTCTCCTAAGTTAAGTAGGACGTCTTATGTGAGTAAATATTACTTCCTTGAGAAAAGGTTGCAGAACTAGGCTGTAAATTCAGTTAGGGTGAACGGATGAATAAAGACATATAATAACCTCCTTTCACTTAGTTCATGCACATTCACTCTGTTCCTGTCCACCACCCCACTTTTCCCTCTCCCCACTATCTGAAAAGAAACACAAAGAAAGTAGCTCATTTGTATGTACACCAGGGAAACATTACAATATTTAAAAAAATGGTAAATGGAGTAGGACAGATACAAATTAGGGAGGATTATTTGTATCCTCCCAGGAACCCTAGCAAAGCAAAGTAATAGCCTAGAAATCATTATGTGGGGGAGAAATGGACACACAGTAAATACTTGCAACTTCTCAATGGCTCAGCAGCTATTTCGGCTGCTGCCTGTAAGTTATTAGTTGCAGCCTTTCTGTGCCCTTTCTTCCTAACTGGCATAGGATGAACAAAAACAATTATTACTACTCTTTTATGAGTGAGCCAAACTCTCTGCAAAGAATAAGCAGTTTTTCCATCAGTGGTACTTGCGGTTTATGACATTCAGTACCAGTTACTAGAGCTTTGGATGACTTTGGATGACTTGATATATTATTTCATTGGGTTAGCTATTTCACATGCCATCCATCTTTATTCGTATGCTGCATAGCAATACCATGCCCTCTTGAATTGCTGTTATATTCTGATGTAGCCAATTTTGCTCATTATATTAATGCTTCAGACATCTCTGGTACATGTGCTTCTCTGTTTAATGGCAATAGTCCTAACAAGACTGATAAACATGCCCTGCAGAAATAAGGTAGCTGAAGCAGGTACATCCATCAGTAGCAATATTATTGCTATTTATAATTCATATCGCGCCAACAATGTGCTAGACACTTTGCAGACAAGTCTGTAAACAAGGCTCCTAACCTGAAGAGCTTGAAATCTAAATCTAACATTTTGAAAGATCTTTACAGCTTTATGTATATTACAGATTATAAAAAAGATGTAGGAAGTATCATGAGGTTGGAAGCCACACTGTATGTTGCAATGTTAATTTCAGGAAAAAAATCAGCATTGCAGAATTATTTCTTCTTGAAATGTTTGTTTCTTTACCTCTACCCTCTATATAGTTATAACTTAGAGTCCTTTTTCATTAATCTATAAGATCTGTGCAGAAATGTGGCATGGGATCGGTCAAGATTTAGACATTTATCTGAGTTTGGGAATTATTCATTATGAGTTATAAAATGTCCAACTCCAGCACCTTTTTGTTAAATGTACCTAAAAGTCTGTTAACTTCCCCATTGATCTGGTAGCAAAGAGAGACATGCACAATCAAACTCTGTTAAAGCTAATGTGAATCTGTCATTGGGGTTATTACAGTTCAGTACAATTCAGCACTTTCTTTTTGAGTTAATACTAAACTAGTGCCCCAGAGGCCACTGAAGTTGTCATCTTTTGGAGAGATGTAAAAACAAAGTCCTGACTACATCTTATAATTAAAAATCACACAGCATAAGATTAAATATGTTAATCCTAGTGTGCTGGCCACATTCCAGCTGGCTAAGTACACTCTGCCTGCTTGAATTTTCCCTGCAGTTTGTTTAGAAAAGGGTATTATTATTATTCACTTCTTGTCCCAAACTGCTGTGTATTTTTGTTGTGTCTGGCTATATGCTTTTAAACAACTGCGCTGTTCCACATCTGAAGTAGCTGCATTTCTGTGATGGGTGAAGAGGCCTCTAGATATTTTCTACATTGCCAATTTTCTTAGTGATGCTTAGTCCCCTACATTGTTAATTTTTTCCCTTGAGGTACCTACCAACCACGATGAAGTGTTTTGAAGCTTAGTTAATTAACACTAATCACACTGAGATCCTCAAATGAAAGGCCCCAGTGTTAGGAAAAGCTCTATTTTTACAGGGTCTCAGCACCAGTTACTGGGCCATGTGCTGAATACTTCCATGGGACAGTTGGTTGGGAGTGGAGTTCGGAGAAAGAATGCTTTCTACCAGCTTGGCTGCAGTTGCCACCATGGCCTCAACACACTCTCATTTTAGGGTGGATAAGCCCAAAAGATCTGTGCAGACACTGTTATCCCCATCCCCTATTCTGTAAGCCTCCCCTTCCCCCCCTGGCACTTCTAGAAAGGGAATCCCTTACAGAACTGGACTCTGTGCCTTTGCAATGGATGGACCCCCTTCCCTTTCATGGTTACTCTGCACAGTTAAAGTATACTGGTTCAGAGACTAGAGAGACTCCTAGAGCCATGACGGTGAAGACCAGATTTGCTCCACTATAATTAGTTAGACTCCAAAGAAACTTTTTCTGAGCTTCATTAAAAACACTCTCAGAAAGTTTCAGATAAGCTCTCAGGGGTCAGAAACATTAGGTCTCTTTTCCAGATTTTTGACTATAGGGCTACTACTATACTTGGGGTGGAAAGGGCGATTCATATCACTAAAAGCATGGGGTTTTGTTCATGATAAGTCCAAGACCATTGTAATTCAATAATGAAGAGAGCTTTCAAGAAATAAAGCTAATGATTGATGTGTCCTGACCATTCAACAATAACACACAATGGTTTGAAAATAAAATACCCATTTGAACTTTAAAAATGGGTGAATGATAAAAGATCAATTAAAAGTCACTTGACATTCTGAGCACTAAATCACATAATAGACAAATGCGTAGAGTGCTTTGCAGTATTGCCAACTCTATGCATTCAAAAATAGTGAGTCAGGCACCAAAAAATCATGTGATTGGCTTAAAAAAATCATTGGAATTTTTTTTTTCAAATAACACATTTTGGTTTCTTTTTATTTGCCTTCTGTTTTCAGAGCCTTTTGGGTGCACTCGAGCAATGATTTCAAGCTTTTCTGCACAAACATAAGGGATCGAAATTTAAATATTTTTACAATAAAACTGAGATTCTCATTTTGACGTTACCAAGGGTACAATCTGGACTGATGTACAGCTGTGTCCTCTCAATTCTCCAACCGGGGGTGCCCTTTTACCCCATTTCACCGTGAGAGCAACCACTCCTGGTCCGCTTACGCACAGCCTCCAGCATGTAAATCGTTCACAGCTATACTGGGTAAGTGCTGTAGCCAGCCACTCATGAATTACATTACAAGGCAACAACAGGAAAATCCCAGTTCCAGACTTTCCCCCTGAAATGTGCATTTTGTACTGCTCAGCATCCTCCTGGACAATACAAGCTCCTATAAAGTCCATCATTTATCATTAGAAAATTATATGCACAATTCTTGTTATCCCAAATGGAGTTCCTCAAGCCCTTCAGTCCAAACACACTGATTTGTATAAAACAACACAACAAATGTATTAACCACAGTAAAATAGATTTTAAATAACCACAAGTAATGAGGCATAGAAGTCAAAAATAGGTTACAAAGAAATAAAACGTAAAACACAACTAGCACTTAACTTAAGAAGCTAAGTGAATGGAAAGCAAAGTTCTCTCTCACCACAAGTTCCAGCAGCCTTACTGGCTGACCCTCTTTCAGACAGGATCTCCCCACAAGTCCAGTGTTACTTTCTTGTTCTTCAGATGTTGATGATGTCATGGGTAGAGAGTAAGGGTAAGATTTTTGGGAGCATCTGTCCTCTCTTCTTATAGCCCTTTCACTTGAGCAAGAGTCATCACCCACTAGGGTGAAGTTGGCCATTTGCCACATAGCATACAGAGGAATTTTATATCTTTAATACAGTGTTGCCCCACATATTTTACCAGAGCAATAATGATCAGCAAATCAGGCGTTTTCAAATGATACCTTACAAAGTATACTTTGTACAACATTTAACATGGTCTTGTTAAAGGGGTGAACATGAAGGTACAGACTGTGACACTCACTTGAAAAGTTGAGGCCTTAACAAAAACACCAAATATTGCAAGATTCAAGAGCTGGCAATACTGGCTTTATACTCCAGCTCTCATGTCCTGGTTGCAACAACAGAGGGAACCTTGAGCAGTAGTTTTGTTTCATTTGTGATGATAGTTGCTTAGGGAAAGCATTAGAGAACAACTCAGAATGTGGATTTGCTATGTTTGGCCTTTTGGAATTTAGCAGCCAGATCTGCCTGTGTATGATATATATATAGAATTAACTCCAGTTTGTTTTATTAAGACAGTTACAATTCACTTACCAATGAAATGCAATGAAGCCACATCTTCATAAAACTGGAACAACATACTAGTGAGTCAAACCAAATAAAATATAAGTGTTTGGATGGCCTCCTTATCATGAATTAAATCAAAGAAACACGTAACCCTTCACTAAAAACTGTAGATGTCATTGATTATAACATCTCACATTTTGCCACTATTCTTTTTCCTCTTTTCACCAATGCTTGCCCTGATGCACTGCAACTATGTGTAATTACAAGTTTGTTTCTACTGCATTACCTTTCTTTGTGCTGAACTCTCACTGAGTTGTGCATGGTTATTTCATTTGCAAAACGGTAACAGCAAACACCAGCGTCTTATAATATGCTTATTTATCAATAGGACCATTCGTCTGTAAAATAAGATTCTGAACCCCCACTAACCAGAGAGATGTTTTGTGCCAGTCACTTTTTGCTTTAGACATCAGCCTCTCCCACATCAAATCGAACATAGAAAAAAAGAAAAGAATTTAAACTAGAGTAAACTAAAATACAGATTCTAACTCCCAAAATCTGGAATTTCCTTATTTCTCTGTAAGTCATTCAAGTGGTATCAAACATTTTTGACAAAAGAACTAGAATTTTCCATAATTTTAGCCATTTATATGTCAGTTTAATTATAATAAAAGTCTATTATTTTATAGGTATGTGGTTAATCTGTGACGAAGATTAAAGATTGCGTCTCAGCAGGTAGTCCTATTTGATGCTGTGTCATTTCAATAATTACAAATGCATACAAATTATATAAACAGAAGTGATTTTAGTTTATGCTAATTTTTGGCTTGGCTACCTGCACATTATCCAGTGTTGGATGTAATTGCTGGAAGGTAGATCATGGCAGGTTATGGGAAGTAGATTTCTGTCATTTTTGCAGCCCCTTGTACTTTATTATGCAAAAGCATCTATGTTCTACATACTAATTAATTAGATAGAGAAGGGCCTAAACAAAAACCCTGGATACAACTATGGATTTGTGTTCACTGCTTCAGTTTAATTCTATGAAAATCTAAAACTCAAAGTTTGGATTTCAATGCAGTCTTCAGACTCCCAGTGTAGGGAGTTTACTTCTTTAAGGAAACAGGAAACTCAGACCTGGATTTCAGATCTTTCTAGTTCATCTCTACTAATGTAATATACATTGTTGGGATGTAGAGAGAATGTAGTCTAGTGACTTAAGCCACAGATCAGACTTTTGGTTCTGTTCCTGGCTCTGTCAGAAATTCATTGATCTTGACTACACTAGGATTCCTCAGTCCTATAATTCCCAATGCATGTAGTTACACTAGTACTAACTACTGTGGCAGCTGTAGACTAGACACGACCCAGACACTTTTACTCCTGTGTGCTATGTTGTTTAAAATTGCTCAAAACAGGATTACATGACGCTATATTAAAAACATCAGATCTGCTTCTGTCCTGTTGAAGTCAATGGGAGTTGTGCTGTTGAGTGCAGTAGGGCCAGGATTTCACTTCTAATGTATATAAGGTCATGTGAGACCTTTGTGGGTGTGGCCAAGGCCAGGGTTTGACACCAGAATGATACTTAGTATACAAATATGGTGTGAGAGTTGATATTTGTTCATTAATTGTGATATTTGAAATCAAGATTGGATGTCTTTTAAAAGTCATGATCTCTTTCAACCACAAGTCATTGAGTGTGATGCAAGAACCATGTGGTAAAATTCTATATAGCTTGTGTTATGCAGGAGGTCAAACTAGATGATCACAATGGTACGTTCTGACTTTAAGAGCTATTATTTTGATGTTTGTCAAGCATTTTGAGATCCTCCTATGAAGGGTGTTAGTACCCACCTCAGATGAAAGGTGCAATATAATTTAAAAAATATTCTTTACTATTCTGTGCTGGTTCCTTTAATCTTTGCAGTTATTCAATTAATGTAAATGCTAATTGTCCCTAACTTTCAGATAGACAAATTTTTAAAAGTTTATATAACTGGATTTTTTACATTAATATTAACATCCATATGTTTGTCCTCTACTGTATACTCATCCAAATGTCTGAACAGACTTTAACTGGCATTCAGATATTTTCTATATCATCTCACATAATCCAGCGTGTGCTGTAAGCATGTAGCATTTGTAGGTACTCTGGGGCTTATAGCAAAAAACACCAAAACCCTCCAACACCTTTTTGTATTTATAGCGTTGGGCAGTTCAAGCATTTGCTGGGCATCAGTGAAATAAACGAAAATGCCACATGCTTTTCAGTTAAAATATTAAAATGATCCTTTGATTATATTTAACTGGGTGTGTTTCCTCTGCCATGTTTACTATCTTATTTTAGGCTTACAATTTGCAAATGTAAAATGGAATATTTAATTTATGTGATCTACATACTATTATTATTTTTGTCATTACATTTTTATTCCCCAAAGCAGTTTTAGTCTTCTGTACTTTAAAATTATTTCATTCCTTTGGAGCTCTTCCTGCTAGTTTTATTTTAATAAATTTTAATTGACTCTTCCTTCCTTTTAAGATATAGCCTCAGGGGCAAAGCCTTTTGTATTTTTATATGTAATAAAATGAACTGTTTACAATAACATTCAGGATGACTAGAAACTAAATGTAGTATCTTGATTTCCAAGAGAAAGTACTTTAAGGAGGATAAGATATTTGGTTCGTCCATTCTGTCAAAGTCTTTTTTTAAGATAATGTTTCCTGTGTAAACACATTTTAGCACTGATTTTTTAAAAGTTCCAAACCCAACTTCCAGTTTTGCACACAATAGTTTTGCATCCCAAAAAACTGTACTGTAAATTACATGTCCACAATTCTAATCACAATTCATGACTAACTTTCTAAGTGTAACTATAAATCATATAGCTGGACTGAACTTAACCTGTTATTTTTAAAAATTTTGCCTAAGAATTCTCATTTGGTAGTTACTGATTCTCAAAAGGTGGTTTACTAAACACTAGTTAAGACTTGCAATTTCCCTATGAGGGAGGAAATAGAGCTGATTGAAAAATTGAATATCCATCATAAAGGAGATTCCAGTGTTTTGATATTTGCTTTTGTCACAATTTGGAATGAAAAGTCAAGATATCTAAACTTTTGTGGAACAAAAAGTTCCAACCTCCACCTCCCAAAAGAGCCGAAAACTCTTAAATCTTTCTTTTTGACATTTCAGATGGAAATAAACATTTTGAAATTCCCAAATCAAAAGGTTTCATCTCAGTTTGTCCAGCTCCCAGGATGCACTGTGTAAATTCAACCACTGTGCATCATGGGAGTTTTAGTTAATCTAGTGGGCAGGGCCATTATGAGTAAATGGAGACAAGTGGAACTCAGAGCTCCCAAGACAGACACAGAGACTAACTTCAATCCAGTCTGTAATTATGTTTCATTTTAGTTCAACGAACCAAACCAAAATGTTTCATTTAGACTTTTCTGACAGAAAATTCCTCCAAAAATCAATCTTTTCCTCTGGAAGATTTTGATTTTGATATTTTCTGATAAGAAAATATTTTTATGTTGTTTCCACCTGCCCTAATAAATATTAGAAAAGAACGTGTAAAGAACTTCAAGGTCCTGACTCCCATTCTGTGGAGTTAGCCCCAGACAGCAATCCCACACAACCTATGCATATACTTCTCTTTGTTCTGCTTGGTGAGTTATAGTTGTTTTATAGTTCTAACAATTTGTAGGCTCCACATTATCTCATAGGAGCTGATGTATTTCTTGTTTTTGAGTAAACAATAATTTTTTCTTTAATAATAAATCTCCCAAATTTATAGGTTCATTTCCTCTCCCAACAGATTGTATATAATTCTAACAGAGGATTTGCTGCCTAATATGAATGCTTCTCTTTGAGTTTATTTCTTTGGATTGAATTTTTCTGCATTGATTTTTCAAACAGATCTTTTCCCCAGGATACAGCACAGAATGATGTTATTATTTTATCATCGCAGGCAAAAGTGTAAATATTTCTTCCTTCCCATCAAAAAAATCTCATAATTTTCTGTTGAGTCTGTAAATTTTTTTGGCTGTAGTTTTATTAGTTTCTATTTATTCTCAGCCTAATGTGTTCTTTGTAATTTTTTTCTCACTACAGTTATTATATCCTCCATAGTTTTATTAAATAAAATAATGAATTGTAACTGTCAAATGTGTGCTTTGAATCTCTCTTGGTCATTTTTGGTTGAGTTACAGGGATATCTACTGTGTGAATTTGGGTGTCACTTCAATTGGGCAAGTCTATTCAATATCTTTGTAAATTATTTTGATAATGGCATAGAGAGTACACATTCTCTGCAGGTGATGTCAAGCTAGGAGGGGCTGCAAGCACTTTTTGGAGGACAGGCTTAGGAAGCAAAATGATCTTGAAAAACTGGAGAAATGGTCTGAAATAAATTGGATGAAATTCAATAAGGATGAATGCTAAGTACTACCCTTAGGAAGGCATAATCAATTGCACAAATACAAAATGGGAAATGACTGCCTAGGAAGAAGTACTACAGAAAAGGAGCTAGGGGTTATAGTGGATCACAAACAAAATATGTAATACTGTTGCAAAAAAAGCAAACATCATTTTGGGACATATTAACAGGAGTGTTATAAGTGAGACACAAGAAGTAATTCTTCCACTCTTCCTAGCATTTATAAGGCTTCAGCTGGAATATTGTGTTCAGTTCTGGGCTCCAAATTTTGGGAAAGATGTGAACAAAATGGAGAAAGTCCAGAAGAGAGCAACAAAAATGATTAAAGGTCTAGAAAACGTGATCTATGAGGAAAGATTTTTTTTAAATATATTTTTTTTAGTCTGGAGAAAAGAAGATTGAGAGGGAACATGATAACAGTCTTCAAGTACGTCCGAGGTTGATATAAAAAGGAGGGTGATAAATTGTTCTCCTTATCCACTGAGGACAAGACAAGAAGTAATGGGATTAAATTGCAGCAAGAAAGATTTAGGTTAGACATTAGGAAAAACTTCCTAATTGTAAAGGTAGTTAAACACTGGAACAAATTATCTAAGAAGATTGTGGAATTTTAAGAACAGATAAGACAAACACCTATTCGGGATGGTCTAGATAATGCTTAGTCCTGCCTCAATGCAGGGGTCAGCTGCAGATGACCAACTGAGGTCCTTTCCAATCCTACATATCTTTGATTCTATTACTTATTTGTCTGTGCCTCTGATTCCTCTCCCATCCTTTGTCTGTCATGTCTATTAAGAATGTAAGCAAGAACTGTCTCTTTCTATATGCATGTATAGTGCCAACAATTAGGCCTCAATCTCAATTGAAGACAATAAGAAATACCAGAATACAAATAATACCATTACTCTATTTTATAAATAATTTTATATTACTATTATTATTATCATGCAAATTAAATATACTTTTGCTAAAATTTGGGTTCTTATCAAAAGCCAGTTGACATCTATGGAAAGACTCCCATTAACTTCAAAGGGTTTTGGGTCAGGACCTTGAAGTATTTAGTATGATTTAATGACTATGCTATGTTGCCATGTTTCTGTGAGTTCTACAGAAGTTTCTCAGGCAAAATTGTATACAACAAATTTGTGTCTTATTCTTTGTCTTGCCTTGAATAAATGAGCAATATTCATATATATTTCACTTTTTTAGTATTGTGTTTGTAGTATGCGGGAGATATATATCCATCTTGTGCCAACGCAGTGGGACACATTAAACCCCACAAAATGTTTTTGTTTGTTTGTCTGTTTTCATCAGAGCCATTTCACTGGTTCCTGAATTTGCAAATGTTTTAGTAGGAGTGGATCCAATTTTCCCTTGGTCAGAGCCACATTGAAAATCCATAGATTTCAGCTTGCACTGATTTGCACTTCTGTAGGGGAACTAGAATGAGTCTTAGGATATGTCTATGCTGAAAAAAAAAAAAAAAAAACCCAAAACTATAGCAGGCCAGAGCCAGCTGACTGGGGCTTGTAGAGTTCCGGCTCTGGGCCTATAAAATTCCTAGTGAATTTGGAACTCAAACACCAGCAGCCTCAGACTGTTTTTATATACTAAAATAGGGGGGAAAAATTCACAAAGCGCTTGGCTGAGTTCAGACACACAAGAAAACCCACTGGTTTACAGGCACAGGCAGACGTTGAAAGAAAGCTAATTTTCAGTGCAGTCTCGTTAGGAGCAGAATGTGGTTGTACAGGGTGCTCAAGCAAATAAAGCTTGTAGTAAGCGAACATTCTAGGAGAATGGAGTGTGATAGTTAATATTACCAGCCAAAATAGCATTACACATAACATACTTAATATGATTTGTTATTTCTTCTAAACTGTGGGTGCCAACATGTTAAAATCAAAGCACAGTATAGTTAATGGGAGTCTCTCTCTTGAATTCAATGTGCTTTGGATCAGGCCATAAATGGAATAGGCATATGCAGTGTGACTAAAATCTTCAGGTCATTCAAGCCATTCTAGAATTCGTGTTTCACATCAGTTAAAAAAGAATGAAATCGCCATTTCAGTTTCTAGCAATACTATAGGTAAATATATTGTGCAGACACATGGAAGACTTTGCTTTGCACAACCTTGTCTGCATTTTAATTATTGAGCAAGTTACTCCCAAATGGCTTTGACACATGTACTGTCTGAAAAGCCTAATCTAAATTTCAGCCTTTTCAGAAATGTAATTCTATAAGGTAACTGCATGTCATAGCAATTGTGTGACTCAGCTTGGTGACAGCACTCTCTCCACAATCGATATGAAAAGAAGGAAAAATCAAATATTAATAAAAGATGGTTGTGTCTTGCCCAGGTTCTATATTTCTTGTAAATGTCTTTTTCCAGTCAGGGATTGGATACAAGCTCAGTAACACTGAACTTAAAGTGACATTTATCATTTCAATTACATCCTGAGATGTCCTCCTTCCCACTTCTCTCACTCATTGCCAGTGCACACAAGCAACAAAATCAGATACTACATCAAACTGGAGTTTGGGGTGCACTGAAAAGCTGATGGGTTGTTGTTTCTCCAAAGCAAAAAACCCTCCATGAAGTATTGTGCTTTGCTGCAGCATTTATTTATATGTACAAGTTCAGCCCCAATAACTGTATAAGCCAAATACAACCTCCTTAACAACTGCAGACCGGGAATTTTAGGGCATGTTTCCCAGTGTATAATTGTAAGGGAATATCCAGGGGATCTCTAGCTACTGCATAAGGAGTCATTGTACTCCATTTCTGTTTCTAAAGAGTGAGCATGCTAATTCCAGTCAATATATGGGGTGAAATTCCGACCCATTAATGTCAATAGGCCAGGATTTCAACCAGGATCCTAACTAACCAAATATCCAAAATTCTTCATGGGAAATGCTGTCTTGCACTATATAATACAATTCAATAGTAAAAACCAAGTTGCTTATCTGTGTATTTTTCCATCTAATCTATATATATCTATATTGTACACAACAAAACCATGTCTACAGAAGATTATTAAGGTTTCAAAGTGACCATCCCAAAAATTAGGAAATGTCAGAATTAAAGTTGCCCATGCAACCCGCTGGGCAGATGAGACACACTTTATCAGAGGGTTTCACAGATATTTGTTTACAGCAGAGGAATGGTGAGATGCAGAAATCTTGCATTCCATTCCAAGGTCTGGAGGGGAGTATGCTGTAGTGGGAATAGACTATTCTGTTAGTTTCCCTTGAGGTTGATCCCTACTGCCTCATACCTTCCAACCTGTCACTCACACCTGTTTCTTTCCACCCCTGCCTCCTTGTCCCAATCCCATTCTCCTTCCCTATCCAATTTTAGAGTACACTCCTCTCTTTTCTTATTCCATTCCCAGTCTTCTTACCCAACTAGTCCAAATCTCCATGTGTGAGCTAGCTGTCAAAGTCCTTAACTCCCCCTCATCTCTAAGTCACTCCCCCTCCCCATACCCAGTCCTTGTCTTCTTGGCCATTCGGCCCCATTTTCCCCCTCCCGCTCCACCTCCTTATCCCTAATCTCCTTATTCAGCCAATCCCAGGTCCTCCCAGCTCCTTGTCCAATTTGCTCCTCTCCCTCCACCCCACTGGCTTTCAGTCCCAGTCTCTGCCTTGGGCTCCTGATCCAATTTCAGCCTTTCTTTTCCCACCCCCTTTTGTCCCAGCTTGTTTGCCCAGCCAGTCCTAGTTCTGCCCCCAATACACCAATTGGGAACACAGGTCTGTGGTATTGGATCCATTCCATTTCCAATTGACCTTTCAAGATCCAAGAGGTTCTAAATTGAAAATGGGTCATTTGTCCACCATTATTAAGCTGCTGATTACTATCCTGCCTTTACATGTGAGGGACACACTTCACTTTGGACAATCGTATAGATTTCATTGAACTAAATCTGTGACTCCCTTCTACGCCAGTCAGTCAGACCTGAGCTGCTATTTTCTGCTTCCATCAGACCACAAGTAAACATCATCTTTCTTTTAAGATCTCTTGACATTCATGAAATTCTTTAGTGAACCTACTGAGCATCAATTGAGTTATCCTCAGTGTCTGTCTTTGAAACATGCAGTGTAGATGTCACAGCTACTAGTGCAATCAAAGGAATGTGAGCCATTGCCCAGATGAGAGTAAATTATGCTTGGAAATAGGGTGGAGGGTTATTATATGTTTAGAACTTAATTTTATTCTAAGTTTCATGAATGCTGTGAACAAAGGTATTGACAAGAGTGCTATATAAATAAGAGATGGGCTATTAGAGCTGAATAAATTAATTGTTTCAAACTACAAGCCAAAATTTGAACCAAAGTAAATCAGACATTTTAATGTACAGTAATATTTTTTAAAATAGTGCTTGTGTGAAAGTGATATTTTCTTATTAAACATATTTGCATCTTGTGCTTATTTCTGGTCATATCTGCTTATATTAGTGTAAAATATAGTCTTGGTGAGCTAGATCCTTTTCTGGTTCCCTCATCAACAGAATTGCAAGCTGCATTCCCAATGTGAAATCCTTATTACTGGTTAAGATGCACAAACCAGGAAACAGAAAACACAGCTTGTCTTTCAGCTCCCAGGTTATTTGTAGATTTGTTAATTATACATTAATCATCCATCTAATTGTATATTGAACTTATTTGATTTGAAAGCCACCAAAAAATATGAAACCACCTATTAAGACTTGGTTAATTTTGTCTTTTAAAAAAAATAATTTCCATGCATTGTATCAGTGGGTTCAATTAGTATCTCCCAGTAGACAAGGAGTTTATTGTCTTGTTGTTTTCATACTCAGCTGAAACTGGGCAGTGCAAATACCATGAGAGCTATTTTCACACTATTACCTTCATTTGTGCTCATCCAATTCAATTACTGTACAAGACTTTCTCCCTCCCTTTTCAAAGAAGCACAAAGCAATGGATGGCTCTTCTGCTGAGCGTGCAAGGTTTAAATATGGTACTCCCTTCCTAAACAAATAACATGATTGAGCCTTACAAATCACCTAGACAAGTATTGAGCAAACAGCACTAGTGGCTAAAGGGCTTTATATAGGCAAATACCATGTTTGTAACTTGCAGTCCAATAAAGTTTTTTTTAAAAAACTAATCTTAATAAAATAATTCTTTGATTATAATTTAGATAATATAATAAAAATTACAGGAAGATTAATTAAGGAGTAATGATTGCATGGATATTTTTAACCATTTAAACAAAGTCAAGTGTTCTATGAGTGGAGCACTGCATCATAATGCACAGCATATTACAAGGAGAAGAGAGTCATTGTTGCTGAAGTATTAGCATCTAGTAATCTATGGCCATGAAAAAGAGACTAGAAATACAGAAAAACCACATTCTTGTACAGTCATGACAAATGCAATATGCTTACAAGATAAGGACCTTCTGTAATGTAAGGGCAAAAAGGACCACATTTTCATGGATTTTGGTAGAAACATAGAAAAAACTGATTGACAGAAATGTATATGGGAACTGACACACAGAATGAATTTGTAGTGAAATTTTTACCTTCTCAGATGTTTGGGCTTTTGGAAAGGCATAAAATGAATTGATCCAGTTAAACTTTTTAATGACAAATTCTTACAAATCATTTCAGCAGTCAGTGATAGCTTTAGGCCAATATTTAGGAAAGACGCCAGAACTCTCCGATGCACAAGGCACATTAATTAAGGTTACACATGAAAGTGCATCTCGGCATTTTCTGTGGATGTCAGAATCTGTTAAATGACATCCTACTGCTTTGGAATGCCCCTACTGGAATATGTGTGTGCAATTGAGAGTGATGGATGAGCTGCCACATCCTGGACACTTCATTTGGGAAGCCCCTAAACTAACAGCTCTTAACATAATATTAACCTCTCATTTTTCTGAGTGATGTAATCCCCCAGCTAAAGTTGTGGAGGCAAAAAACCCTCTGGTACCAATTCATTTTTAAGGTGGGTAGCTCTCATCTCCTTGCTTTCCTCCTTCCTCTTCTCTGAACTGACAAAACAAGATAAGATGCATGAGGCAATAACTCTTATTGGACCAATTTCTGTCATTGAAAGAGACAAGTTTTGAGCTTACTCAGAGCTCTTCTTCAGGTCTGGGAAAGGTATTCAGAGTAAGACAGCTAATTACAAGGTGGAACAGATTGCTAAGGGTAAGGAGTTAACACTTGTATGGGGTAGTTAACACCTCTGCAGTCATAGGACAAAAGAGGGTTAGTGGATTTCAGATTGTTGTAATAAGCCATATATCCACTGGCTTTATGGAGTCCTTGATATTTAGTGTCTAGCAAAATTATGATTCGAAGCTCCCAGGATTGTCTTTTGAAGGTTTTTTGCAGGTTTCCTTTGAGGACGCACACTAAGAGGTCAGATATAGAGTGATCAAATTTGTGAAAAATGGTTGCCCATTGGTGACAGTATATTTTTGTCTTTTGTCATTTTTCTAGTCAAGTTCATTTGAGAGCATAGTGAATGTCTCGTTTCACTCACGTAGTTGTTAGTGGGGCATTTAGATTATGTCTAGACTACAATTAAACACCTGTGACTTGCCTGTGTCAGCTGGTTCTGACTATGGGTCTGTTCAATAGTGGTGTAAATGTTTGGGATTCAGCTGCATCCCAGGCTCTGCAATCATCCCTGCTCTCAGGATCCCAGACTCTTGCTCTGGCCCTATAGCCTCCGTAATCCACTAAACCTCCTTTGTCCTAGGACTGGAGGACAAATGCTAGTAGTAATAATGGATGTGATAGCTGACAGATTCCTTCACCAAATAGTTCCTGAACCAACAAGAGGGGATGCCATTTTAGATTTGGTGCTGTGAGTAGTGAGGACCTCATGGAAGAACTAAATGGAATGATAAACAAAAATAGATCTGTGACTAGGGTTTTTGACTTCAAAAGGGCTAACTTTAAAAAATTAAGAATTAGTAGGGGAAGTGGACTGGACTGAAGAATTCATGGATCTAAAGGTGGTGGAGGCCTGCAATTCAAGTCAAAGTTGCAAGAACTATCTGAAGCCTGCATCCCAAGGAAGAGGAAAAAATTCATAGACAAGAGTTATAGATGAAGCTGGATGAGTAAGCATCTCAGACAAGTGATTAAGAGAAAGCAGAAAGCCTACAAGGAGTGAAACATGTAGCCAAAAATAATATCTTGCTTTTTATTTGGGTTTCAAAGGAGGTATTTTTCAAAGGAGATTTTATTAGAAAATAACAAATTTGCCCCTTCCCTTCATTATCTGATAAACATACTAAACAAATTCAATTGGCTCCCTTTTGAAGTAATACAACTGAAGAATTGCTAGTGAGATTTTTTGTTCTTTTTTAGTATTGTCACTCTTGTTTTTCTCCACAATATATTTTATGGAACAACAAAGATAACTGTAGTAACACATTAAAATGAAAATAGGGAAATGCTATTATCTGCAAAGGGAAAGCTGAAACAAATTGTTTTTATCTTTTAACATAGAAATGTACACCTTGGTAAGGCAGTTACTAATCTAACTGCCTTTTATTAAAGAATCTCCTTATTTTCTTAACCTTTCAGAGGCAATGTAGGAGATGACACACTATATTTGCATAATCAAAATTATAATAGCTACAACAGATGAGTTTAAACTACCAGAAATTGTTTGGTAAAGGTGTGAAGGTAGGAGGGGGAAATACATTTTCTGGAACAAAGAATATTGATTAGAAACATTTTGACAGGTGACAATAATCTTCCAACAAGCCAAAGCAAGATGAGTAACTCTATGCAAATCTCTTCCTGTAAAGCTCATCCAATCAGGGAAGAACAGCTTATCTATAATCAGCAGATCAGCATTCATACTGTTACTGCTTGTTGTGAACCACAGAGAAAGGAAGATTTTAAAGGTTTTATGAATTTTTCTCTACATCCACTATATGCATGTGTCCCCTTGAATGACATTCTATGAGAAAATTGCAGTGTAAATCCTTAATCTAAGTCATTTAACTCTCCTGCTGCTCACGTTCCTCCATCTCTCAGCTCTGCCTCTGTACAGAACCTTGCAGAACCCAAACCAACAACATTACAGTATGTCTTCCTAAGACTGAATATTTGCTTACACAAAAAGAACTTAAAGGAATATTAGTTTTACCTGGTGATGCCTGCCATAACAATATCATCATAACTATTTGACAATGATTCTCATGGAAAGGATAACACTTGGAGATTTGATACAGAAATTTCCCAAGTGTGGACAAATTTTGCCATGAAATTTTAATTGGCTTCATAGTGAAATTTGTGATTATTTTTTGGCAGGTACCTTTTTTCTGGATTGAAATTCATTTTTTTTGCATAGCTTTATGTGATAAAAAGATAGTTTCCTCTACCTGTAAAAAACAGCCTGATACTTGTAAGAAAATTTCACAGCAAAAATGTGAATTGTTTGTAAAAACGTAAAAGCAGTTTTTTAAAAACTGACTGCATTGAATGAAAATTTGTTTGGATATTAATATAGATAAGACTACAGAACTTAAAGATCCAAAAATCTTAAGTCCTTGTACATTAAATATACTGACATCTGTCCCAATCAGAGTTCCCTGTTGAAATCAAAGGTTTTAATTACTGATATTGCATAATATATATTTTACGTGCATTTGAATAGCATCCCTTCTTGAGAGGTCATAGGGAATCTAAAAAAGATTGATCACCTTTCTATAAAATTTTAGAACAATCTATTGAATTTTATATCAAGGATACAACTCATTATTAAATTGTATAGAAAGGATAGAATTCTGTATTAAAATCTACAGGTTCTTAGAGTAATTTCTCTAACTTCCTATTATGGGCTATTTGATCAGTTTACAAGCTGTCCTGAGAAAGAGGGAATTCAGGAAGTGACAATTACCTGCTTGGCTTCCCAAGGGGCAAACAATCTGTTCTATAACAGCAGCAGGTTAGAGTCACCTGTGAGTTGTTCTGGCTGTTGCTTTAGAGGTGGAATCCAGGCTCTGCCTATTCCTGGGATCCCTGCCTGCCCAATCAGTGTGCAACAAGGGGTGCAGCAGCCTACGGTGTAGGTGTCCTACATGCTGGCCTATTTCCATGCAACTCAATTTGGAATTGACATTCCAAAGGGCAAACTCAATAACGAAGTTATGTAGCTTTCTCTAAACCATATTAGATATTCAGGGTCTGCACCTGAAACATGCTAACTGCAGGACTTTCTGGGTTCGTTACCTTTCAGGATCAGGATCCTGCAGAATGCCAAAACTTGTTCACCTTACTCATTATGCAAAGAGGTTTATGGGCTTGCTCACTTGAGTAAGTAAGCAGGATTGGATCTGTAGTTAGAGTTAACCAAGAAAAGTAAAAAAATCTGCCAGCATAGACTGATCCCACTGCAGCAGTCCCCTTTTTTTTTTCAGGTGAAAGTCCAGCAGATTCAATAGAACGACATTGATGTGAAACTGAAGAAACGCGGTAGTGATACAGGCCCAGAATATTGAACGTCTATTAAAAAATAATCATGACCAGGGTCAAACTCTGCCCTTGGCTACATGCATAGAGCTCCTAACGAAGGTCAGTGGGAACTAAGTTTGTTTCTCAGGCCATATTTTAGCTGCTTTACTTAACATGAGAAGCGAATGTATTAAAAGGGTTGAATAACATAAATCCACATGTAGTGATCACTATCGGAATCAGTGTAAGTACATTCACTGCATAAGGGGGCTCAGAATCAGCTAGTGCTTCATTACCTTTTCCACGCGAACTTGTACTCCCTTGGAACAATGTATCCTGAAGGGCTTCTAACTGGTTCTTCTTGTTCCTCCTGGGATCTTCCCAAACTGGAGGACTTTGTAAATTAATTTATTTCTTGCTCTCCTCATCCTCCCACACTATTACTTTTCTTCCCTTATCCCCCCTCAGCCCTTACATTTACTGAATTCACTTTAATTAAGCTAGTCCTAGGCTCCAAAGTGTCTCTCATTTTTACAAGGGCTAAAAATAAATAAGTATACATGTCAGGTGAATTCTCCACATCTCCAGAATTTCAAACCTGGTGCCAGCCACGTTTGGTGTGTCAGTTTGCATCATGCTAACCCAACTTCTCAGATACGAAACCTTGAAGGAGGCTTGTAAGGAAAGCAAGCAGATAAACAGAGATTGAGGCATTCACAAGAAATGCATATTTCGAGAGCAGCAAGTCCAATTTGGCAGACAATTTGCTTCCCTCACATCTGTATCTACACCATGAGAAAATACATTTTATAATGTTTTTTTCATGAAATGCCTGGCAGCACCATCCACTATTATGTTAACAGCAGACGTATTCTGTCTATAAACATTTTGCTAGACTGGCAAAACCAGGTCCTTAAAGATTTGTGTCGGCAGTCTGGCAGGCATAAAAAAAGCTCCTCATCTACTTCTCCTGTTGTTGCTGATAATGAGTCAATGCTGGTGGTTTTGTATATTTTTATTATTTCATTATCTTCTTAACAGATAACACAAATAGACCAGCAAATGCCAGCAGTAACAAAAATTTCAGAGGAATCAGAAAGTCATTACAAAATTCAGCAATTTTAGAAGAATTTCACATGAACTTCTAGAGAATAAAATACCAACTGGGATATATAATGTATTAAAAGTTAGTAGGAGCTAACTCCCTCAAATCCATCTCTTCAGACCAAGTCCAGATACCTAGGTTTGGCATAGTTTGGGTAATGCAAGAACTGGGAGAGGTGTGCTTCCCCACATCATGTAACAGCAACGTAGGAACTCCACCGGCATGACTACAGCTCTGAGGTGGAAGCAACCTCCATTCGTTCTGCATTTGCAATGTAGGGTTGATTTGTGTAGCGGCTGGTCTGCCAACCCCACCCCTGCTTCCTCCTTAAATCTCTCTATGCAAGGATTTGCAAAGAAATCCCACAGAGCTAAACCCCAGAGAACACAGGAGCATGTGGACCCATCCATGAGCTCCCTTACTGCTGTTGCATTATCACAGCGGTACTGCTTCTGGGGTCCTGCATAGCCATGGAAGAAACAACTCTCAACACGCTCAGTGAAAGTGAGGCAAATTGGTAATGATGATTATGTTGCAAGGTTATCTGAAGAGAAAAAGAACAAAAGAAGAGAACACAGAACTAAACAAAACATATGTAAAAGAAATGCCCATAACTAAGGTGATCCAGGAGAAAGAACAAGTAATGGAGATTTTCAGTATTCCTCAGATTAACTGTCAGTTACCCACTCACTAGCCTGATACCTTCTAACATCTCCTACAAGGTGGTAGAAGTACCTGTCAGTCATTCTATATTAATTGCCTTTGTGCTGTGGTACATCATTGCTAATAACCCAATTTTTTTTTCCACTAAGAGTGATCTATGACTTCCAAAGACACAATGTTCCCCCCCCATCTAGGAAAACAATCTTTTGATATTGGTAGCAATGGAGTTTTCCCTTCTATGATGCAAAATCAGTTTTCCACATAGTAATGATGTTTCAAATCATTTTGTCTGAGCAGGTCTCACTGTTGAGATCCCAAAGTAATCATGAAGCAAAAGAAGTTTGGATGACCTTTTTACTAGTATATCTGATGCGTTTTTCATTCTTGCAATTATGTAATTTCATACTGGATTTTTTATTTAATAGATTCACAGATTCAAAGGCCAAAAGGACCACTGTGATCATCTAGTCTGACAGAGTATAACATAGACCGCAGAACTTTCCCAAAATAATTACTAGAGCACATATTTTAGAAACAGAATTGTCTTTCAAATTTAGAAAGAAAAATTGTCAGGATCATGCTAGGGCAGGTTGACAGGAGTAAATAAATATAGTTTGTTCTCTTTTCTGAACTTAAATCAGTCACTTGTCTGGTTCCATATGTGGACATGAGGCACGTATATCAGGCAAATCTGTAAGGTAGCAACAGAGGTCCTGTGGGATTCAGTGGTCCTGCTGCAACCTTTGATTTCTGAATCAGTTCAGCTTCTAGCCCTATAATCCAAAGAGACCAAAACCATGGAATTTTGATTTCTAGCAGACTGAATGGCAATAACCCTTTATGATTAGATGAGATGCTCTTGTACCTTGTGACAGATAAGGCACTTCAGTGTTTTCATCTCCAGCAGTCTAGTGCTATGCTGCTTTCTCCACTGTAGTCTGCTTCCATCACAGCAACATTTTACTTAATGGTTTATTTTATATGTCATAGTATTCTGATGTATCTCTGCTGGAATATGTTATGTCTCCTATTGTGAGATTCTAGTAATTTTCAGAAGTATATAATAATGTGGGTATCACTGTGACCTTTGTGACCTTTATCTTGGTTCTTGTGTGAGTCTCCTTATTTTTTCTAAATATTTGCCAGTCAAGAAAAAGCTTTGCTTGTCTTCCCAGTTCTTGCTTCTACCCTGGTCAGCACTGGTTGTGTATCATGGAAGCAAATTCTCCATTAGCATGCCATAAGATTCACTATCAATCTCATATATACCATCATTGCTGATTCCTCTTTCAATGCTCATGATTTTCATTTTCATTTGGCTGATTCTTAATTCTACTTTGGCAGTCTCATATTTGTTATAGATAGCAGGTTTTTTTGATGGCATTGCCATCTGTGTCCAACAGAACAATGCCATCTGCAAAGTCAAGATCTTGAAGCTTTCCTCTACGCTGCGTAACTTGTATATTCCTTTGATGTTGCTCTTCACATCACAGTGAAGAAAAGGGTTATAAAATGAAACCTTATTGCACTCAGGTGATGATATCGAACTAATCAGTCTCTCCAATTTCTGTCCTTACACAGCTTTTTGAAACTTGAAACGGCATTTTGATCAGTCACACTACCTTTCTAGGAAGTATGTATTGTTGCACGATCTTCCCTAGTGACTCTCTATGAATTTAGTGGAAAGCTTTAATGAAATCTGTGAAATTCAAAACTAATCTTCTTTGGTGGGTCAGCCTTTTCAGTCATCTCATGATAAAGATGTAATCCACACATCAAGTTTTCAGTCTAAAGCCTGCTTTCTCATTACACAGTTTTTCATCTATGAACAGTTTGATTCTGTTCCATAGTATACTGAAGAACACTTTTCTGTGTACTGAAAGTAAACTTATTCTCACCCGTTAATTACCTTTCTCCCAAACTATATTACAAAATTTGTATTTTCATATACTACCATATCCTTACCAGCTTTATGCATTTAAGCAGCGATTTTATGTTGGCTAGGCACTTTGCTGTTTCTTAGATGCCTAATTGCTTTCTCTATTTTCCTTCTGAAATTTCTAGAAGTGAAATGTCTAATTTTTCACCTTCTTTGCATCCATTGTTTTGAATTGTTGGCTCTGGTTGGTAGAGTGCATCATTAAAATGTTCTCACCTTCATTCCCTTTGTTCTGCCTTCATTGTTAACTAACTTCCGTCTTTCACTTTTATGATACCACTCTGATTCTGGAGCTGTGATGATAATTCCTTACTAAACAGTTCTCAGAGTCATGTATCACTGATGCTTCGTTTGGATTCTCTTGTTTTTTATCAAACCATTCTTGCTTCTTCTGTCAAAAGACTGGGAGGTAGGCAGTCAGGCCTGGTGGTCAGAGCAGGAGTCAGGCTTAGTGCTCAGGGTCTGACTGCCAAAGCCCAAAGTCAAAGTAGAGTGAGAACCAGGAAGATGAAGAAGATGAAGATGGGAAATCCCTGTTTTGTTGGAAATTTTACTTTCTAATAACTGTTTCCCGATCTATGGTCTGAGATTTTTGTCTTTCTTGTAGTTTGTAAATTTTAAATAATATTATTAAAGTATTTGACTAGATGAAATGTTAAACATATGTAAGAAATTGAAAAATTCAGACCAAAGATGACACATATTTGAAAAATACTAATATCAGCATGATGATATCTAGTTGTATTACATAAAAAAGCCAAATTAGAATATTGAGGTAGCAAAGTCAAGCACTCAAAGTGTGGACATGCCAGCATTCAGACTGTCTATACAGTTGACTCTGTGGGGAACCTGGAAAGGAGCTCATCTGCATGGAGTGAATTACAAGACCAGGGACTAAGATAGCATTTTTTTTAAAGTATGGTGAAATGTTTCTTTATGGAATATCCTGAGCACTTCACTGAAGGAAGAGCATTATAATTTTATCTATAATTATTTATTAAAATAATTATATTTATATTTTAAAAGATAAATATGGGAACCGGTTTTCCACTTTGTTACATGTAGTAGAAAATGAGAGCCTAAGACATGAGGCCTAGTATAAGAGGCCAAGTTTGAGGCCTCAGCTAAAGCAATGGTCAAGTCTGTTAGAATGCAAAGATAGTAGAAGTCATGTGTGAATGCTGGCAAACTCACAGTAACTGGCAAATACACACATTCCTAAAGAAGCACTAGATACAGAACACTCATGCAAGCACATTCCAGAAAGATCCCAGAACATCCCAATACCCCAAAGATAATGAGGCCTTACTGACCCCTCAGAATGAGGGTATGATGGATAGACATGTTTTGGCCAGACCATCCAGTACAAGGTAAAAGGTGGTATCTTATTGTGTCAGAGGATGGCAACTACACACATCAGAGGGCCAATATGCAACTTTGTTGTATCAGTGTATGAAGGAGGATCTCAAAGGGAGTGTCTTTGTCTGGTTGAGTGAGGAACAGAAAGTCCTGCCATTCACTGAGCCAGTACCATTGTCAGGGACATACATGTATTAAGTGTATTTTTAGCATATATAAAATGCTTTTTACCGTGCTCTTTTGACAATAAACCTGGCCTGGTTCCTTCGTGACTAAAACAGATCTGTTGTCTTAATGGATAATCTGATTGTGGTTTGGTGTCTTGGTTATCCGAGACTGGAGAACACACATGCAGCCAACAACTGACAACACTACATAATTTTTATGCTGTTTTAATTTCACTGAATCAACATGGAAAACATCAAAGTAAAAGTGTAGTAAAAAAGAAGTGAATTAAGTCTTCATAGTGTTATTACATGAATGTATACTGATCTGCCTATAAATTTGTTTTTGTGGTTAAAGCATTGGGGTGGGACTCAAGACATCTGGCTTCATTTTCCAGTTCTGACCCAGATATCCCATTTAATTAACTCATGCCACTTACCCTCTCTATGCTTCAATTCCCAATTGCTAAAATTGAGGTGATCATACCTCACAATGCCGTTATGAGCGTACATTCATCTTGTGGGACACTCAGATACTCTTTTGAAAAGAAGCTATATAGATTGAAATGGGAACCAGGAAGAAGTCTGTCATACATGAAGGTACTTTATATAACTCATAAATCCATAGATTATAAAGCCAAAAGGGATCATCATAAACCCATTAAATATAATAACCAATCTGTAACTGAGGCATTGCAGACATGACATGCTGAATTGGGGAACAATTGCTGTCTATCCTTCACTGTTGGTTATCCTCCTGCTGAGTGAATCCTGAAAGATTCAGATGGGGGTGCATTGCTTCTCCCTAAGCAGAGAGGGGAGGCACAGAGATAGGCTTAAATGTATTCAGTGATTGTGAAATTGCTAAATCAATAGCAGTAGATACTGAAATATTCTGACTTGTTATGAAGTTGGTCAGGAGTTAGGTGAACTAACAGCATATTGAGTCCGTCTGTGTCCTTGATAATCTAAGGCCACAGCAAATCAATATCAGATCTACATTTAGGAATTGACCATCCCCTGTTATTGTAAAGCAGATACAGTTTCCATTGACTGTGCACATAACAGAAAGTTATTGAGCAATTCTGGTCATAGTGGCCCTTCA
The DNA here is from genome assembly GCA_007922155.1 of Mesoclemmys tuberculata. Lineage (NCBI taxonomy): Eukaryota > Metazoa > Chordata > Testudines > Chelidae > Mesoclemmys > Mesoclemmys tuberculata. The sequence goes on from ML677027.1 coordinate 517,314, forward strand.
CAACTAACACAATCACACTTTCTTCTCATATCGACTCCTCACTGCAACCAGGATCCATTACATTCCCAATAGCCTGAAAAGAAGTAGATACGACAAACTAACTTATACCCAGTGGAGCTGCTGAAATGTATGGTAGTGTACAGGCTGAGTTGATTGCCTCATAATCAGGTCAGAACATTACTGTTTTTTTAAAGAGACCCATTTATCAAGATGACTGATGTACAATGTTATGGAATGAAACATATCCTGTTTGTTTTGCGTGCAATTTGAATCTGAATGGCAGAACCTTGTTGTGCTATACTACAGAGTATATCTGCTGAAACAATACAGTGGTTACCCTTAAACATTTTCCAGTTTTGCTTTGGACAATGTTGCCTTAGTGTTTGCATTATTCCCCACCTATACCTATGTTGAGAATATGGAATGGCAAGGGAATACTGCAAGAATGGAGGTAGAGTTATTTATTTATCCAAGGCAGCAGGGAGGTTTTTAATAGAGATCGTTGTAATCTTGCGGCACTGAAATACCACTCTTATAATAAATGTATTATTCCTCTAATAGGTTTTTAATCTAACTCTTGGCAGGGGAGATTAAGCCATAGTCTGGAGACAGAGCTGCCTGGGGTGTTTTAACTCTGGGAGGAGTTCAGGAATCAGGAAGAGCCAAGCATTCTGGAATCCTTCTCCAAAACATGGGTCACAAAAGGAAGTCCAGTGTCCTGTGATAGGACATTGAATGGTAAAGGGAAGGAAAGAGCAAAGGGGAATATAAAAGTGACCTGAAAAACAAAAGCGATTTGGGCAAAGGTGAAGTACAGGGATAGTCAAGGGTAGGAAAAGAGATGGGGAATATACTTTACTGTCTATCTGAATGTCTATATGAAAGACAGAGTGACCAATACATTCTTCAGCAGCAGTACGCCCATAGTGAGCGCTGACCCTTAGGGAACAAGGTGTTTTTAAACTGAATGACACCTGGGAACTGGCTGTTTCCTAGGGATTAGTGAAGGTCTGACAAAAGACATACAGCAGAGGAAGAAAAAAAGTTCTAGACAAGAGTCCCTGCTCTTGCTTCTCTATCTCTATGCCTACCTCTTTGTTATTGAAATTCTCTGTCACCCAGTGGCGTAACCCATAGACATGGATTTCCTCCCCCTCACATCTTCTGATCTGAACCTAAGGTTTGACATTAGCAGGCAGTCAGGACGTTGCTCATCTTGGCAGTGGAGACTGGAGTGGAAATGCAATGAGACTGGGAGCAGTGCTGAGCAAAGAGCTGAGTGTGCTTGTGAACAGGAAGCAAGCAGCCTACTGAGGAAGGATATATATGTCTATGGGGGTATTGAAGATGAGAGCGAAGGTAGCAGAAGGGACTTTTTTTGTTTGTTTAGCTCAGAGGGGACAAAGAGAAGCTGAATACAATACCCGTCTTCAATACTTCAGCACAAAACACTAAGTGCATTATGATAAAAAAGTCAATGCTAATAATGATCCTACATGTATACAATAATTCCTTGCATTTACATCAGGCCTTTCAGTCTGAAGCATGTTTTAATTGGAGTGTTGCTTGGATTTTTTCTTCTTCTTCTTCCACAGTGTAGAGAACAGATACACTCCTAAATTGTAGTAGATATGAACTAGGAGACCATAATAGCTCTTTTGGCCTTTTCATGGTTTTTTTTTTCTTTTTGTAGGTGCATGAATCAATAGGCCCCACCATATTATGCACCAAAATTTGTGAAATTAACAGTACTGAGTGACCTAAGGATGTGCAATGTATAAAAGGTGGGGTTAAGACAGGACTAGATCACTTTGCACTTGGGTAAATATCCACCCAAGATACTAGTGCAAGTTGATTGTCTGGCCCCTTGATCTCACTGCAAACATTTATTATCATGTAGCATGCTACACTATGTTTTGTAACACCACATTTGTGTGCTGTGGGATCAATGGGCTGTCTATTTCTTACATTGTTTCCTCCTTCTGCTCCTTGTATCCCCTTATTGTCACTGAGATTGTAAATTGGTTGGGACATTTACAAGGTCTCAATGGGAGGTGTTTTTCAAGATATTAGCTTTTGTCTCTCAATCCCAGTCCATCAAATGCAATCACACAGCAGCATGGAAATGGTTAGGATGTGAATGAAAGGGCTAGCTTTCTAATACATTCTTAATGTGATTCTTTCACATTGAGGAGATGCAGTAATAGCTGTCTGCATAGTCTTAGTGCAAATTATGACACTTCACACTTCCTGTTTGTGAGAGAACACTTTGTACAGGAAAGAAACCCAATCATTGAAATGTGATATTCAGTATGTCCTGTGAGGGCGTTCTACCGCATACTTTGCATAGCAGAAACCATTAGCAATTTTTTTTTCCAAGCAATTAAATCCAATAGCCCTGAATTATATAGAATGAGTGCTTCCGTTAAACTCCTCACTTGGAAGCTATTAGCCACTGTGGAAAATAAGAGCACAACTCAAATGATAATAAAGACCTCTGACACCCAATCTATCCAGCAGTTTTGTTATATTTACCATATCAACATAGAGGCAGCGGTGTGGAATATAATTATTATACATGTAGCTTTGCAATTTTCTTGAACATGAGTACTTATCACTGTTGTCTAGTATTCATCTCCCTGGTTTAGGATTTTCCATAGGCTCCATGGCTATAAGATCTACTCATAGAAATAAGGGAATAAAGGGTAAAATTACTCACGCATGAAGGGCCCCAAACATAGTACATGAAAATTATTATGGTTTTTAAAGCAAATAGACAGTGTAAAGCAGTCTAGATTGATGTGTTTACATGTATCTCCAGTTTTAGAACTAAGCACTTGATTCTTCACACACCCATTGTGGATGTGGATTTTGGAATTCTATTTATCGGCCCTGATGCAATCATCTTTTTAGCATCTGTCCACAGCAGCATTGCCATTCGTTTAACTTTCCAGTCACCTCACTGTATACATTAAACCAGCTTTTACTTTTACTAGACTCCATGGGCCAAATTCAGAAGTGGTGTGCAATGTTGGTCCTCTTGCACTCAAACTAATTTACACTCCTTTAGAATCCCCATGAGCTATATACTCACACTCTACAACTGCCTAAGGGAGCATACATTGCTGTGATTTACACAGTGAGGATCCAGAAGAAGGTTCAAGTTAAAGTACATCCTCTCACCTCTACCCCAGACTTTGGGCCCAGCCTTTGTTTATTCTTCTTGAAGAGAAAAGAATGGGTGTTCCTGTGGTTAGTGTGCTAGCTTAGGAGATGGGTGTTCAGAACTCTCCTTTGTCACAGGCCAACTGTGTGACCATGGACAAATCACTTATCTTCTTTATGTCTCAATTCCCCTTCTGTAAAAAGGAGAGAATAGTGATTTCCTACCTCACAAGAGTGCTATGATGATAAATAAGTGGCAGGTTCTGAGGTGCTCAGATGCTGTGGTAACAGGGGACATATAAGTACCTAAAACAGATGGTAGTTTCTCAGCATGTAGAAAACTACAGCAATTTAGATTACACCATTAGAGTGGATATAAGTAATTCAAGGAGTGTCTAATGATCATAAGAAACTCTAAGTAGATAGAATGGCTCTGAATTGCACATCAGTTTGGCCCATAGTATCCAGCATTTGAAAACCAGGGTATTATCCACTTATCACATACTTTAATTACCTTATATAATAAATTCTCTGAACATGCAGATAGAACTTTGCACAGTTGTTATAGATTTGCTTTGTAGAATCGGCCTCATCTATTGACTTCACACACAATTACTTGGACCGTAGCCAATAGGTTGCCTTCACTTCTCAGCTGTGTAATTTATTTGCACAGTAATGAACTTATATTGGAAATCTAAAAATAAATAAATAAATATATCCATATCTCACCATGGCCTAATCACATAAGCTATTTTTTCTTCTGATTAACACTCCTGCAGGCAAATGAAAGTTTTCAAATTATCTTTGAACTTCCTATGTGCGGTGGATATGTTTCAGAATCTAAATTCTTCAGCACAGAAACACACATAGAGCCCTATTCTGGCTGGTAGTAGGAGGGCTTTTTGATAAAGAAGATTTGCCCGTAGATTTTCTGTCGAAGCATAGGGAATCTTTGCTGCACAGCAGAACAATTTATCACAAAGCTCAATGGCAGCATTATAGATAAGGCTGAAAAAAGAACTCTCTCAAGTCATCGCCCTGCATCAAGAAGACTTCCTTTCTATTAATGCTGCTCAGATTCTGAAGATGGCACATTCTTTCTGTCTCCTGCTCACAACAACTACTTGGAGATGGATCTGTGTTGGTGCATTTCAAATTCAAACTATGTTGGAAAAGGATGAGTGATATTTATGCTACTTCCCAAATTGGCTGAGTAATTCCATCCATGTTCTCAGAAGAGACAACAGAAGCTTTTTCACTCAATTTCATCGAGAAAGAAAGAAGGAGAGAGACTCTTTAACCTGGTCTAAGAAAAGAAACATATCAGTCCAGTATCTGATTTGGTTACATTAAAAAAAAATAACTAACAAAAATTCTGCTACCTAGAATCCTGTTGAATAATCAAACACAGAGACATATCATCAGCTTCTGCAAAAAAGCATAGCTTTATTGAAGTCAGCGGAGCTAAATTATGCCTTTAAAGTACTAGCCTGCATTGGTGGTGCTGTATAGCCATCTCACTCACTCGCACAAGAGCACCAGGAGGCAATGCATCTTAAGAAGGCACAATGCTTCTGATACCTCTATGATTTGCACAGAGAGCACACCCAGGGCACCACACGTTAGCAGGGTGCATCTTGACTCTGCTTCACAGAGATCTCTTCTGGCTGGTGTGCAGAGGAAAGTGCCATATACCCATTTGTTCCCTTGTATTTCCCTGCTTCCTTTGAGATAGCAAGCACTCCAAGGAGAAGGCCCTATGAACATTGTTTATAAGTGTGGCACACAAGGGGGATGGAGGGGAAGAGAACAAGTTCCTCTTTTTAATACTATGTCCATGTTTGGAAATTGCCATTAATCATATGAGAGACTAAGAGGAATATTTTCAATATCTCCTATGTCCATTTTCATAAGTGACTTAGGTACCTACCCTGCTTAGGCACTTCTGACCTTGCGTTTTAAGGGCCTAACTTCCATTGAAAGCCTAACTCACTTAGGTGCATTTGTAAATCCCATTCAGCACTGTTGTGCATCTTTAGGTACCTAACACCTTTGTACACCTGCCCTTAGGAACTTGACTCCCACTGACTTTTCATTAGTTCTATGTTCCTAAATGTATGCTCTTTTAAAAAATGGAACATAGGCTCCTAAACCACCTTTGGCAATTCTACCATAAATTCTTCACAAAGGGTTAATGTGGGCCTGAGACGGCAATTATTCTACCTGGCTGCACCTGCAGGCTGGGCCAGACTTAATAAAAGATGAGTCCCAGGTGGGAGAGAAGCTGGGTGGTTGTTTTAAACACAGGAAGTTGAAGACAGAAGAGGGCTACAGGGAGAAAGGGAAGCACTCTGCAGTCATTCTCTAGGATTAGTGACAATGTGGGGAGAAAGATTAGAGGGAAAGTTGGCCCTGGGATCCATTTCTGATTTGGGTAGGCTAGCAAGAGGCCAGAAAACACCGTCTCTCAGGTAATCCCTGATTACCTGGCAGAATCTGAATGTCGTAGGAGAGATCCCTGGGAGGTGTTCAGCTGAGGAATAAAGCAGGGGAAGCAGAGCATCAGAGAGGGAGAAAAGCTGAAGTGTGAGAAGGACAGAAATTGGGTTTAGGTTTGTACTTTTAATTTCGGATTTAGTTGCGGAATTCCAAAGGGAGTTCTAGGGAGAACCTAGAAAGGCTGTTCGTCAGAACCCTGAAGCTATGGTAGGAAGGCATCCAGGGAGGCATTAGCAGCGAGTTGTATGGAGCAGACCTCACTGGTGGTTGTGAAGTCCCAGGACTCCAACCTGGTGTAGTGGGGAAGGCCTGGGTTTCCCTACCAGGCACTGGTAAGGTGATGTGAGCCTGGAAAAGGGAATAAGGGGAAATCTTGAGAGAAGGGTGTGAGGACCATAGGGCCCAGAGTTGGCCCCAAAGACCTTTTGTAAGGTCCTTTGGACTTTCATGTGTCCATTACGGAAGGAGTGGAACTAAAGCACGACCTGGCCAGAGTTAGTAGGAGACCACCCCAAAGTTTGAGTGACTGTTGGTCACTAGGGAGAAGATAGCCTGATATTCCAGGGAGAGGTACTCTAGCAGTGAGTCCACTCTTCTGCAGGGGCTCAGACCTCCTATGTTATTTGGGAAATCAACAGAGAAGAAAAAAGATACACATGAGTAAACTAAAAATAAACATCAGACTTGATGGCCAAAAAGGAAACACTTCCTTTTCAGGAGAATAGAGAAGAAAATAGAAAGTCAATAAGGCCATTTCTTAATTTAGACTTGTTAAGGGACTTCTTACATACATTGGGACTTGGTGACTATTAGATTTTACACTGAGTACTTGCCTAGATGCCATAGCAACTTCTGCATGACACGAGGCATTCACTGCTTCCAAGATACGAGCTCCTACCCAAAGAATGACAAATGTGTTGGCATTCTTTTTTAGTGTTAAGGGTTAAAAATATTTGACAGTGCTAACTTTAAACCAAATGACATTTCAGAGTGCTTCTTCCACTTTGTGCTCTCCTTGTGAGAACCTCCTTTTTGGAAGGACTGGGCGCTCCTCAGAAAGAGCAAGAGAAAAGCCTCCTCACAAGCACAGGAGTTTCACAAACACAGACAAAAATAACGACAGTCACAGGAAATGTTCAGTGGTAACAGCTTAAAAGATGTTGATTCTGTGAATCCCAATGTAGGAAATTTCAGGAAACCAAGGTGTAATGTAGATTTCTTTGATCCCTTGTGGGATAACACAGAATCAGTGTGTCCTTTGCTTTAGAAATTCTACTTTTTTACTCTGTCCACAGCAAAAGGAAGGGGAAGATTATGCTGGCACAAAGGGACAAATCTGGCCTCCAGTTATAACATGATCATCTGTAACACTGATAGCCCTGTGGAGCTACTAATGAAGTCAGTACCAAATATTGGTACACATCCTAGGTATAAACAAGACCCACACAAATACATAACTCTTTTATTGTTATTCTATGAAGAATTCTCAATATGCACTACATTTTGGGTCAATTAGAAAGTTTTGGTGTCTAATGGGAATGGATAGAGCATTTCAGAAAGAATTGTAAGTCTGCAGACCTGACTTTCTATTACCCCACACCTAGTGTTGTCATTTCACTGCATTTCAGTGCAAAGTGGATGTAAAACATTACCAGATCAAAATGGTAGTGATTACTGAATACTATGCTGTTGTGTCTCAGATGCCTCACACTCATAACCAGCCCACAAGCATAAATGTCTCACTTTGGCTTCCACCAACTTAGTGGTCATCCTGGACCACCAAACGATCTTGTCCTGAGTCTCCCAAATCTGTCTACCCTGAGTTCTGAACTATCAGAAACTCTGACTTCCCTCTCTGGTTAGCAACTACCAGAAACTATCTGAAACTTGCCTCCATTTATCGGTTAAACTTTAGCACACACAATACATACAGTTTGTACAACAGAGACCTGCTTGAAGTAAAAGTAAACAAAACGTTTACTCAATATACAAATCAGAGATTCAAAGACAAAATAGCAAGGGAAAGCAAACGCATATAAGTTACACAGAAAATATATATAAAGATGCAACTTCAGACTTTATACTTCCATGTTAGAAAAATTCCCTTTTCTAATACAAGTTACCTGTTATCTTTGTACAGTTTCCCAGTGTACTCCTTTCCATAAAGGGGATCCAGAATTCATAGATAGTCCTCCATCTTCGAGACTGTTCCTCAGTTCTGAATTAAGACTTTAGTTTCAAGCTTCCTTCTAAAAGGTTTTTGTTTTTTCCCCTTTGACACGGTGACTGTTGGTTGCATAGGGTAGGATAATTCTAGCTGAAATGTCTCAAAGTTTTCCCATTAACCCTAATGGCACATCAGTTCTTTTTTCCTTTTTCCTGGGTTGTATAACACTAGGTGCTTGAAGTTAGTCTCCTCTGGTTGGAGATGACACAAAGCTATGGTGGGGTGGGGGTTGCAAAAATTGTGGAGGCTAGAGCTAAAATTCAAAGGGATCTTGATAAATTGGAGGACTGAGCTATAGATAATAAAATGCAATTCAACAAAGATAAATGTAAGATGCTACACCTAGGGAAGAAAAACCAAATGCACAAATACAGAATGGGGGATAACTGACTTGGCAAAAGCACTGCTGAGAAGGATCTGGAAGAGGTGGTGGATCACAACCTCAACATGAGTCATTGTTGTGATACTGTTGCAAAAAACCCAAATGCAATTTTGTTTTGCATTAACAGAAGCAAAGCATGCAAGTCATGGGAGGTAATGGTAACACTCTACTTGGTTCTGGTTAGGCCTCAGCTGGAGTCCTGTGTCCAATTTTGGTCACTATTGTATAGAAAGGATGTAGCAAAACTGGAAAGGATCCACAGGTGATCAAAGGCATGGAATGCAAGCAATAAGAGTAAAGGCTGAAGGAACTGGGTATGTTTCGTTTGGAAAAGAGGAGATTAACGAGGGACATGATAGCTGTCTTCAAACACTTGGTAGCTTCCATAAAAAAGTTGTTCTGTCTTGCCACAGAGGACAGGACAAGAGGCAATGGGTTCAAATTGCAGCACGGCAGATTTACGTTAAATCACAGAAAAAAGCTTCCTAACTGTAAGAGCAGTAGGGCAATGGAACAGACTGCTTGAGCTCCTTCACCGGAAGTTTTCAAAAACTTGGATGGATAGCCATCTTTGTTGGGTGGTTTAGACACAACATATCCTGCACTTTAGCAGAAAGTTATGCTAAACATATCCTGCTAAACATATCCTGCACTTTAGCAGAGAGTTATGGTCCCTTCTAACCCTATGGTTCTATTATTCTAAGTTCAGAACATTACAGGCTTTATAAAAGACCTTACATGACATGGTTTTATACACAATAACATTGTAAACAGTCAGTTGATTCAACAGCTTATTCTTTGGGCTACATCTTGTTCTACCCTTGGCATGTTTAGACTCTGATTGTCACACCCCCAGTTGTGCATTTCATGCTCTGCATCATCACTGTTGCAGTGAGGAAAGAAGTCACTGCATATGTACTTACATTAATTTTTTGGCTCCCAATGTCCCTATACAACTGATGTGGTGAGATTGCAGCAGTATTTGCAGCCAATAATAGTGAGGAGCTGCATAGCAGACTTACACCTTGGCCCTCGTTCTTTTCCTATATATTACTTCTCTGACACATATTTTTCCTGTTTGGGTATCTGCAATTTGTTGCAATTTGATTAGCTTTAAGACTACCATTAAGAGGGGAAATAACAGGAGTTGTCTGTGATAACATCCAGTGTGGCTAGTAAATTACTATTTCAGAAGCACCTGTAGAACGGTGTAGATGCTGTAATGTTCTGTGATGGGGTGGGGTTGAATGGGGGGAGTTGTATATTTTTCTGAAAAAAAATGTGTTAAATTTTGCCCAAGTTACTGCTTCACCCACGAGGCCCAGTGAACGCCTCCCACTCCCCCACCAGCACCAGATCAGCTTGCAGTGTTCAGATGGTGGAAAACCTCCAGATGCTGAGGTTCTTTCCCTAAAGTAGCCATGACAGCTGCAGCTGAGAACAAAGGGGTAGGCAGGACCTTCCAGCCTTCCTACCTTCACACATCAGACCTAGGCAGACCCATCAGGGACTCTGAGCTCAGTGGCTTCCCCATCTTCCTTGCCAAGAGGATGGCAGTTGCAGCAGTGGGGAGGAACCCATGAGGGGGAGTATGGAAATTCCCAGTGCTTCGGGGTATCTTCCTGAGCAGCTGGGGCAAGTTACAGCTGAGGGCACACAAATAAGTCAGCACTTTCAAGATTCTATTCCTGCCCTCCCCATTGCCATCCCCACTGTACCCATAGGGATCTGTGTCAGCCATCAGACCCAGTGCCTGCCAGACCCCTATCTTCATGTAGAACAGCAGCAAACAGACGGCACATTCACAGTCTCCTGATGTCACACCCTCAGCGCTGAAGTCTGCACTCTGCATTTTGTGCCATTGGTTCTTGGTCCCCATGTGTCTCTTCCTTCTCTTACCACTGTGACAGCTCAACTGCCCAGCCTCACTCTCCCCGCCCATCATGTCTTTCCCTGTCACTCTCAGCCTGCTCTGGTCCCTTCTTTCCCTTTTCTACCTTCAGGCTTGCAGTTTCCCTTCTACCTTGACCCTCTGCCTTCTCTTACTCCAGTAGACCTCAGAGTCTATTCCCCACACCTCCAAAAAAAAATTAGCTGAACATTCAAACTAAGCAAGTAAATATAGCTAGCTAGATGTAGCCGTGTGTGACATGTACCTGGATCCTGTGGGTCATTTTGCTTGTTTTCTTTATCTTTTTCCCAATCCTTTGTCTGTTTTTTCTCTTTTTTAGATGTTAAGCTCTTTGTGGTAGAGATTGTCTCTTCCTGTATGTTTGTATAGGACTTACCACAATGGGGCCCTGATCCTCATGGAGAACTTTGGATGTGATGTTACTGTTATTATTAAAATATAGATTTTGTTCATAGCTAGTCTGCCATGCAAGTAATCGTGACAAGAAGTAGTTCATTTCTTGGCTTTTATGTTGCCAAAGTATATTTTTCATTGCTGCTTTATGGCTGTCCCAGAATGGAGAATGCTGGCCAGATTCAGTCCTGGAAGAAGCAGGTCTGAGTTACCATGCAGCTGGAGAGTGAACATGACCCAATAACTCTACAAACAAAAGAGAGGATACATTGAGTATCAACTAGCTGCAATGGAACAGGCTCGCAGATTGAAGGAAGTTTGGTCTAGTATGTGGGCCCAATAATGTTGAAGGAAAGATTTCTAATTTACGTAGTGAAGTTTGGATAAGGCCCTATATCTACTAAAACAACAAATAGTCTTCTTTCCCGTCTGCTGTAATCAAGTAGGTACAATGGAAAGCTCAGTAGAGGCGATCCCATTCATGTTTAGCAGTGTTAGCATAGACATTACACTGAAGGAGTTCCTATCTCCATTTAATAGATGGCATTGACTTACCTATATCTGATCTCATGTCATAGCACAACTCCCTTTCACTTACTTAGTAGCATCAAGAGTAATATTATTGTTACATTCTGTACACATCTGATGTTTGATTCTCACAAGTGCTGAGTGTCTGTTGAAAACGACTCATCACTGTCAACTCCCATTAACTTCAGCAGGAGATGTCAAATTATCCTAATAGTCATTCCGTCAACACTTTGTAAGATGGGGCCATTAATCAATACCACTTCTTACTACAACAGAGTATGGGAACAGATTTCCAAGCTGCTGAGAGCCTCCTATGAGGCCAATATATTTGGTTGTCCTGAAACTAAATTAGGACCTGATCCAATGTCTACTGTAATCAATGTAAATAGTATCAAGGACTTCAATGGGCTTCAGACCAGGGCTTCTAATCACCACCATTGCTTTTCTTTTATAAAATAAGTTAAAGAAAACCCACTTCAACCATTTCTTTCAACAAAAGGAAGATGGTAAGGGGAAGGATGATAGCTGATCTATTTTTCATTCTTATGGGGTTTTTTCTACTTTAAAAATAAATTGCTAAGAAGTTTCTTTTAAAATGTTACTGTATGTTAGTTGTGAATAATTTCTCCTATGTGTATATTAAAGGATTTTGTATCATGCATATGTCCTGTCTGTAATAGCTAATAATAATAAAAAAAACAACCCTTCACACTTTTGAAGAGATGTTTTGGAACTTAATAAATAACCTCATACATCAAACAGCTAAATACAGATGGTAGATATATTCTTCGCTTTTATTCCACATCAGTCAAAACTAACAAAGCATCCTGGGAACTAGGAACACAACATACCCAACTGTAAAAACATATTTTCAATTACAGCATGCCCGTTGATCAAAACCCAGCAATCTGTATCTCAGAACATATTAAGAGTTCTTTCTAAAGATGAATTAATTTTCATACATTTAATTTATCAGTGTAACAATGCACTTACTTTGTCAATGAACTGCTAACATCTTACTAAATGCTGACTTATTTCATGAAACCAATGTTTAAAAAGAAACTTTTGAAAGCTATACCCCTTATATGAAACCTAAAAGTACCTAAGTGAGTCAGGACCCTGACTCCCATTTCGGAAGTGACGTAGGCACTGCATAGAACATGTCTTTAAGACATTAAGACAGACACTCAAAGGGCTGAATGGACAAAGAGACTGTACTTCCTCATGAAACCTGATACTTCTGAAACGCATTGGGGGACAGTATATGGGAGCTGGCACTTCTGCTCTGCATGCTGGAACTTTTGTAGATAAGGTTATTAGTTTAGTCACTAGGGCTGTCAAAATGAGCACTGAATCAGCTAGGGGAAAAGACAATTATTTGACATCTTACGTACCAACAGCAGTATAAGAAAACCATCCTCTCTGTTTTTTTCAATGTGTCTCAAAGTGAATGAACTGTGCCAGTTTTGACAGCACGGAAGGCTATATCAACATGGGATCCCATCTTCAGAATGAAATGAGGAAATGTTGGCAACATATGTTAAGATGTATCCATAATTATCCCTATATATTGGTTGGATACATTTATGGTATAGTGTCAATGAACTCAGTGGGATGAATTTGGCCTATTATCAGAATTTTTTTCTTTCCCAAATTAATATCCCAGTAGTTCATTGCATCCAAAGCTATCTGATCAGCACGCCATTGTTTTTAGTGCTGTACATACACAAGAAACGGTTCTTTCCCTGAGGAGTTTACAGGCCAGGGCAAATTCTTATGCAGAAACTACTACTCATGAGGAGTAAAGATAAGTATATGCATAAGCCATTGTAGGTTTAGGGCCTACATACAGACAAAAGGTATGAGAAGATGTTAGTTTTTTCTTTTTTACGCTTAATCCACAAGATTCCCGAAATGTCAAATATTTGGTCTCAGCAGACAAGATATACTCTTCTTCATAGGAAATGTGTCCATGCCATTTGTTTAGTGTTTTCCCTAAAGTAGCAATTGAGGTTTACAGCCCCTTGTGAGCCTCCTGAGAAAAACTCCAGTGAGCTGTGACTTCTTAATGTTGCTATAGTAACCGATCAGAAGTTAATGAGGTTTTTGCTCTATATTTCAACATACATCCAGGAAACATAACACCCAGTTAAATTACTTTAATAAATATCTTACACAATGTACACCTGAACATAAGACAGATTTTTTAAAACCAAGTTGGGCAAGTTTATTGCTATTAGTACAGTAGATACACCCTGATTAGAACTAACAGCTGAACTGGCCCTTGAGGTAGGCAATGTCTTTCTTGTTCTACTGATGGATGCATTTATTTTATGAACTGCATTTTTCACTGTAATTTTGGCAGGGTTTGTATTTCTCTGAAGAAGCAGAGGCATTTACAAAAGAAAAAGTAACTTCAGAGATGCATAGAATGGTTCACATAAGATTGCTACAAATGCACATCAACATCTTAGCTTAAGCTAATTATAAATTATAAATTATAAATAATTGTAAATTATTGCCTAATGCCTGACTGAATCTGAATCATAAACCTGCATTTTTATTTTCACCACAAAGCTTCTACAAAGGTGCCTGAGTCATTGTCCCCTGTTGAATTTTGCTTCAAAGGGCACACTCCATATTCAGAGATTTCTATTTATTTATTTGTTTATTTGTATTTGTTTGTGCCACCATTAACTACATTTTTTCTAGAAAGCTTACTCATTACTTCATTGTCATAAATAAAGCCTTAACATCACACTCATTTCTATATTTTATTTTATTTTATTGTAAGTACAACAGGTATTTTGTATGAATTGCGAGTACCCTCTGCTAGTCATTTCTGGAAGAACAGACCATTCAATTTCCGGTAGCAAAGTTCTTGATCCAAAATGCACAATTTAAAACCTTCCGTGCAAGTACAAATGATCATTTAGGCAATAAAAGAAAGGACTTACAGTTCCTGTCCCCACAAATATATCACATAAATAAAACATAAATAGGCAAAGCAAAATAGTTTTAAAAGCTAGGAAGGCTCTTTGGGAGGGTGGGAGGAGTTAATATTGTTAAGTATCATAGGCTTGCAAAATTCTTCTGTTGCAGCTCCCTTTTAGCAGGAGTTAACGGAAAGCCACTAACCTATTCCTACTGACTCCTTTTCACAGTGCGACTCTTCAGTGCCAACCTAGTAATAAGGGAGGCTATTGTGGCTCTTCAGGGCAGAGAGATCGTGTGATAAATGAAGTATATGTCTGTACAATTTATGAATTCTGTTTGAAATTATGAACCGTATGTACCTGTGTCAGGCTGCAAACTCTATTTTGAATGTGAAGTCTTTTGCCTTCTCTAGGTTCTGTTTGTCTCTGTGTTGGGTTGTATGCAGTGGTATTGTAATCATGTCAGTCCCAGGATATTAGACATACAAAGTGGGGGAAGTAATATCTTTTATTAGACCAACTTTAGTTGGTGAGAAAGACGAACTATTGAGTTTACATAGAGTTCTTCCAAAGGCTGATGGCAAAAGAATAACAATAGAGTGTAGCTGATTCTTAAGTACCCGATCTTTGGAAATCTATTCAGTCTAAACAAAACACTGATCTCTGTCCAGAAGAATTGGCTTAGCCGGGGGGAAATCACCTGGGCAACAAAGTAAGCAGACGGGTTTGTGGGAAAGCTGGCAAGGGTGTTATCTGACTTGGTGCTGAAGGTTTTGAAAAAGCAGAACCTGGCCTACTTGCATAAAGGAACATTTTCTCCACTATGTGACAGAGAGACCACTTAACATGTAACTGCCTGCATTAGGCAGAGGATATCCTGCCTTTCTGTCTTCCTGGACCCAGACTGTCCTCCAGAGACTCACAAGAGAGTGGTGAGACAACTGAGACAGGAATATGCGTTTAGTGTTTATTGTTGTGTATGATTTATACTCTCCTGTGCTTTAAGTGATTAGGAATAAAAAAGCATAAAGATGTTAAGACTGGGCAATGTGTGAGTGTTTACTGCTTCACAATGGCTGCGTGCCCCTGAGAGAGTTAAACTGTAAACCAGAAGCTTCACACCTATTGGGTGGAGTTCTGGGAGAGGGATGTGTTTAAGTTTTAGGGAATCTGAAAGGTCAACACTGTGCCCAGAGGGCTTAGGCAGCTCGATATCGAGCTGCAGCACTCAGAGGGGGGGTGCCAGATACAAAGTCTGCACCCTCAGAGTATGCCTGGGAACCCCAAGACTAGGACAATGGCTGGACTCTGTTCAGACTCCAGCAGCTTGAAAACTCCAGCGATATAGAGCAGCAGAGTCTTAGATTCACCTCACATCAGTCATAGTGGGCCAGGCCAGGAAGGGGTGCTCACAATGATCTGTGACAGGTGTGTGCAGGCTTTACAATATTGTTGGTGTATTTGCGTTACTAGTAAAATCTGTGTATGTCAAATACAAGTTATTGAGCTCAATGCAGGAGTAACCGGATGGAATTCTATGGCCTGTGTAATACAGGAGGTCAAACTAGAAGATTTAACTGGACCCTTCTGACCTCAAAATCTATGAAACTCATTGGAGATTTATCCTTAGCTGTTGCAATGAATCAACCTAATTCCAATATCTGCACTGGAGATATGTCGATTTTACAACAGCTGAGTCTCTGGCCCTGCATGTTTTGCTCCTGTTCAAAGCAGAGTGAGAACTCCACATGCTTACACTGATGGTCTGTTAAAGAGTGACACTTTCACATTGTGACAATGCAGTAAGCCAGCCACTCACAATGGACAGTTTTGACAAAGTTTTTCAGATTTCCACATTTAATCAACACCAAAAAAAATCTTTAGTGAGTGGAGCTGTGTATGTGTTTTGTGATCTGATGGTTACTATGCAGCATCTATAGGGATTACTCAGTGTTTACTAGTTAGCTAGGCATAAACACTTGTAGGAGATAGAGACATGTCCCCATCCCCACCTCTTTATTACCTTGTGTATGTTGCTGTCAGTCCAGGCTCAGTATTAATGCATTCTGACACTTGGCTCTCCAATCCCAAGCTGTATGTCTGTGAACCATAACCTTACTCTATCTGAGCAAAGAAACATATTAGTAGACCACTTAGCAGGACCTGCAGTAAGATTTTGTTATATGGAAATTGCTCTTAACCTTTAACAAGCAACAAATAAGAGCTACAAAAGAGATAAAATGTAAAACTATAGTAAGAAGGCATTGGAAGCCACAGATGCCCACATGAAGACGTGGAGATTATCTAAAATAGTTTAAATATTTTAATAATGATCATCTTGTGGAAGGCTATCATAGCACATTGCTTTCTGTACACGAATCTCTCTTACTGTTGACTCTTTGCTTAGTTTCATTGGTATTTATAAACCGAAGTCAAGCTGATAGAGTCACTTTGATTTATTGACTTATTGATAGCAATGCAAAAACTCCCATTTACAGAGTTGAACCCTTAATATAATATCCATTTCCCAAATCAGCTTCTCAAATCCCTTGTCACTTGAGCACCTTGATATAGTATTGGATGTATTGCTTTGGAGGGCTAATGTCTCTTGAACACTAATGTATAAAGGCAAAATTCTAGGCTTGTAAAGTTTCAGTTGTATTGACAATGTAGCCAATACCAACAGCAGAGAGAAAGTGAAGTTATAGAGGTTTCTCATTGTTGCTTGTGAAAAGGTCATGTTATTGCCTATGGATTTTCATTCCCACCCATGATCTTCCAAAGGACAACACTTGCTGAGCTTAGCAGTGTTGTTGTAGCGGTGCTGGTCCCAGAATATTAGAGAGACAAAGTCGGTGAGGTAATATCCTGCAAACCTGCAAAACCATTCTGGCAAACACTGGACAGCTGGCACACACATAACTCTCTCTCTCAGCACTACAGCCACTAGGCTTCTTGTACCTCCTTTGGCTATCTCTTGTTTCTCTGACTCTGTCCCTCTCTCCTTCCCCACTACATCACTCAGTATCAGAGGCATGAGCTTCAACTGCTTCCTGCCCTTCCAAACTTGTCCTTCCCCTCCATTTCTGAGATCCCTCCTCCAATCTTTCCACCATGCACATATTTTTCATGAGATGGTGAAACTGATAGACCTTCCCAAGAGCTAGTAAACCCATCAGGTATGATTATACAAGTTCTCCTATCACCTTTTATGGTGAAACCTTCTGCCCCCCCAAGCTACATTCTGAAGGAGTTTCCCAAGCATCTTGGAAAAAAATGCTTCCTTAACCCAATAGAGTTTCTGACTAATTGAATGTGGGAGCCAAATCCATTCTTTTCCATACAAATTCAGCCTCATGTGAGTGGTTTAATTACCGCTGAGCCAGTTTTAAAAGATGTTCACAAATTCATCTGATATCAATATGCTTGGCCTGAACCTGAACATGCTATTGAGATTAGCATGGAACACGATTAGCTCATTGGCTGTGATCCCAAAAAACCTCAGGCAACAGATATTAAGAAAGATGTTTTATAAATGCAATATCAGTTCAAAAGGAGACTTAAGGAAACATCAAAGCTATAACGAGAATGCAAAGCCTTACACAACATGTGAGACAAGCTACAGAAAATAAAAATAATTTAAGCTGCACTCATTTTGAGGAAGTTAGGGGAAATAAAATAGAAACCTATCAAGATTCAGTTTCAAGTAATGGGGGAGGGAGAGGAAGGGAAAGAAGTACCTTTAAGGGCTTTGCAAGTAAAAAAAAATGAATTGAATATTTTTAACTTTGTAACCATTAAATAATTTTTATAAAATATGTGAAAAACTAACTTAAAATGAAGCTGTCAAGAAAAAAGGCAAGCACGTTTTCTTGTAAATTACACCCTAGATTTTTCAAACAAAATGTATTTTTTCTGATTTAGGCTGTTAATTTAATTTTATATTTCATTCAGAGGGAACAATGAAAAATCAGTAGATTATCTTGTTTACAATGCGTTACCCTGTATTTGAGGGTGTTTTACCCCAGAAGTTGTGGGCATTCAGCCACTGTGAATTAATAAAATAGAATACAACATAGGTAAGGGTTAATTTGAACAAGCAAGGTTTCTAGAGGCAAGATCAGTGCAACCTGGTAGTTTTTGCTCATCAGAATGGGAGGAGGAGAGAGAAGAAAGTCAACAATTTGAGACTGAAAGAAAACAAGTAAAAATGAGAACCTTGAATTTAGGTGCTTCTGATACAGAAGCTTATTATGACTAGGATTGTTAGGAATGTTTTGTTAATAAGTAGTATATTGAAGTTAGGAGAAATGATGACCCAGTAGGAGTCACACTATGATCTATGTGTTTTGTGATAGTATAAAAAGTCTAGATAATAGAGTGTACTTTGGAGCAGTTCTCTGAAGCTATCGAGAGAGATTTTTTCCTGATACCTTTCCTCCCCGACAGTGAAATGTCCAGTCAACACTGTCGCTGCAAGTTATTCAATACCCTTCCCAGGTTCTAGGTAATTATTTGGGACGCTTTAAACCTATTGTCTATGTCGGTGTGTGCTTAAATCTAATAAATACTAGTTCTAAATGAGAGCACACTTGCTTATATTAATTTTAATCAGTGGGAAGTGCTGTGTTCCCATTGGTTTATTCCCAAAACTGCCTGGAGTTAAATAGTTAAGTTACCACTATTATGGGTTCTGAAAACCCTGGGTAACAAGTGCCCAAAAATGTGTGTTTTACAGAAGACAAGCCTGTGGCCTCTATTGTTTTGTCATTTAATTCACAAATATAATAATATTCACATCCATAGAATGTAATAGGTGTAGTTATATGTCATATTCAAGATGTTTACTAGTAATGCATCTTCATAAGAATCTAAGATGCCAAAAAAAATTTCACTTTGTGATCTACCTGATTGACTGGATTATTTATTTAAAATATAGCAAACACCAACAAATGCGTACTGAGAGCAAATCACAACCTCAAAGTAAAAAATCTGACACTAATTTGTTATTTGGGCAACAAAAAGGAAATTACTAATTGACTGTCATAAAGCTCATAAATGCTATACAAAAAATAAGAATAAAAATGCAACTAAAACAGAATAAGCCTCAAAAGAAATTTTATTATCAATTTGTTTCATGACTTGTGGTTTCAGTTCCAAACAATCCCTTCCTATGTACACTCTTGAGATATATGCCAGGACAATACATGTTGGCATTGGAGGGACAAAGCCACAAGTCTATTGTGAGAGGTGGAAAAACTTACCTGATAAGGTGAGTTAACACACCATTTTTTATTATGATCCTCACTATCTTGGAAAAAAAGAGCTGAATGTCTATCATCTGTTATCTTGTCTTTTGGCTTAAAAAAGCCTCAAAATGCATTTTCTATGAAGTAGCCTTAGGGATTTCAAGACCGAAGAAATTATTACCAAAGCGATGTGAGCTTGGAGGCACCATATTTGCTTCAAACCTGGCAAAAGCTACTCCAAGTCCCTGAGGTTTGCTTGTCTGTCTTCCTAATGAAGAAAAGAATGATCTTAAACACAGATGGTTTTGTGAGAATCTTCTATCCTACCCAAACTTATAACATTTACAGGCTGGTGAGTGCATTTAGCAAAGATCTCTAGAGTCCAGAACTGCAGCCTCAATAGCTTTGATGGATAGATTAGATGTTAAATACCCATTCTAAATTGGCAGCTACACTAGCCTTCCATTTAGTAAATTGAACTGAAGTTTTCTTAAAGCTTACTTTGGTTTATATTAACCTTGTGCTCCTTAATCACTTTTAAAGAACTGAGAAGTGAAGAGCAGGAATGGAAACATAACTGTAATAGCCTCTTAGCTCAGAAAACAAAGATGAATAGAAGAAAAGGTTGAAAAAGAAAAAAACTCTCATCCCCAGCAGATCACTTTTGACCTGTAAAATCCTAAATCACCTTGCACCTCTCTACAGGAGACCAAATTGCTTACCTGAGCCAGAGCCAAGCACAATGTTGTCCCAAAGGTCATGACTCTTTGGTCTCTACTCTCACCACTGTGCAAAACTCTTGTAAATATCCAGAACATAAATATCCTCATCCTTTTGTTATTGCAGTGGCATGAACTACAGAACATTTCTACAGTAGATTTCTATTGGTTAGCAGAAAATGCAATATTAGTAGAAGGCACTGAGGTGCTTGCCTGTTTGTTTGCCACAGCTATGGCGATTTACAGTATGTTTGGCTCTGCAACTAAAGCTTAGTAACAAGCCACTCTTCAGAAAACCCAACCTAGATAAAGCTACCCTTTAACATTTGGGTTTTTTATTTCAAAACCAAATCCTTTGGTGCCTTGATGCCATCACAGACTATAAAGGTTTCAAAGAATATGTGGTAGCTTTCAAATTGGGTTAAAGACTGCCTAAGGCTGTCCTCAGACAGACTTCACAAATGTCTTGGGTGGATTTTGTGGTTTGACTATGGTCATGATTGTGACACGAATGCTGCTATTTTTCCCAGCTAGGTGGCCATACTTGCCATTTTCCTTGTCCTGCCACCTTAGTAGCATGGTCTTCATCATGTTCAAATGCTCTCATGTTACCCAGGGTTCCTTCACCCAGCAACTTTTTCTCTTTATGAGTCAGTATCAAGAAATAAACCAAAGAAAACACAGTACCTCTGCCTGCTATATGGCTGGCATAAACAAGTCAAAACCAAGTGCTCTTAACTTAAAACTTTACTTAATTGGACTCTAGCAATTCCGATTTGAATTAACTTTACCTGAAGTCTCCTCTTATTAGTCTTAAGCATATACAAATACAATAGATGGTTGGAGTTCCCCAAAACTTGATAGTTGCCCCACAAGTCTGAGGCATCCTTTGGGTAAATCATTCACAGATTTCCGGATGGCCAGTCCTTCTCTTTGTGCCTGGTGATCTTTTCAGTGTGTCCACAAAACAATATGCCTGATCAGACTCATTACCTCCCTCTTACACCCCCAGTGACAGAGCCATGTCAATGAAAATAATGTTTCATAGCTGACCAAACAAATCAATCATTGGGCAAAAGCAGGAGTTATAGAGACAGGCCACTAATATATATATATATATTAAGTGAGTGGTTTAAGCTGTTAAACTAATATAATATAATGTTAACTAATATATATATATATATTAAGTGAGTGGTTTAAGCTGTTAAACTGATAGCTAAACTTTCCCATCCAACAATTCTAAAATATATCCAGACTTCCTGTTTTTCACATACCTTCACCCTAGCACGTTCAGAGAGAGAGAATTCAGACTCAAGTCCACTTTGTGTGTGCACTATCTGATCCCCCACCCCACTGGTTTGTCTTCGTTATGCTAAGTTTTCTACAAAGGCCTGAAAATAGCTAAAAGCAGCAAGCAGAACAACTGGTAGTCCATCCCAATAATTGGCAGTGGCTTGGACATATCTGGCTGGATTGTTCTACTTGCACACAAAGTAAAGGATGTACTGTTTCCATTAAAAAAAAAGTCACCTTTACTTTTAGAGATCTAATCATACAAACAATTCGAGAGTTGTTTGTTCCATAGTGTTCCTAAGCCTGTGAAACAGAGACTAGTGTGTTTTTGAATAGTTTGGGGTTTTGTATAACTATGTAATCACAAAGTGCCCTTTGAAGACAATAGACAATTCCATTGTCTTCAAAGTGCCCTTTGAAGACAATTCCATTGTCTTCAGGGAGTCCTGAACCAGGCTGGAGTGAATGAAATTCCTTTTAAATATGATATACCTTTCTTATATTTGGAGTGCAAGAGTTTCTTGCTTTGATAATTAAGATAAACTTTTGTTGAAAGATCTCTTGCCACTGTACCGCTACACTGTAATATGCATTGCTGTTGTGAGACTGTTCTCAATCTGAAAGCAGTCAGTTAAATACTTTGAGATGAGCTTTAAAGAAATTCAGTCATATATGAGTGCCTCACACATAATGTATGCTGTGTTGTAGCTGTGTCGGTCCCAGGATATCAGAGAGACAAGATGGGTGGGGTAATATATTTTATTGGACCAACTTCTGTTGGTGAGAGAGATGAACTTGAAAGCTGACACAGAGAAGTAAGTTCGAAAGCTTGTCTCTCTCACCAACAAAAGTTGGTCCAATAAAAGATATTACCTCACCCACATTATCTCTCTTACACATAATAACACACCAGATTCCATTCAGCCACTTTTCATAGGTGAAATGTGTTCCTATAAATTCAGTGTTTGGTTTTTTAAAGCACTGGGGTCTAAGTTGTACCACATTTTCAGTGAAATATTCAATAAATGTAGAGTTCTAGAAAGAAAATGGCATTACTAATTTTCACATAATGGGACCATAGTATGTAAAAGTCTTGTGCCCTCCAATTCATTCTGGAATTAAGAACAAGAATAAAATGTTATATCTGTCTGGTATGGGGCATGCTTGCCACACACTGATTCTCCAAGGGTTAACTTTACCCTGTGGGTCAAGGAGGTTTTGGTTCTCTGACCATATCAGTTTTAGACTGATAACCCCATTGATTTCAGTGAAGTTACTCCTGATTTACACAAGTGTAAGTAAGGAAACCAGCAAGCACTTGGCCTTTTAAAATTATCTTTAACTGATACCTGTTTTATGTGCATACCAGGAAAATCCCACATGCATGTGAAGTGTTTTGTCCTAAATTATTGTTATGCAGTGTTGCTTTCAAACATTTTCTGCATTTTACTCCAGAAGCAGTTGCATTTCAATTCTGGATGAAAAGATTCTGATACATTGGGCCAATCCACTGGCCCAAGCATGTGTTGTGGAATTCCTTAAATGTTGCACAGCAGAAAGGATTTGCAGGATTTAACCAGAGCAGAAGCTATGCACTCCTTACCCAGCTCTGCAGTGGTGAAAACAGTGGATCTGCACCAACACAGCACCACTAGCTGTATTGAATGAGGGAGTTGCTGTATGAGGTGGGGAACACAGCAGTGGAAGGAATAATTAAGCCCTGAGACTGCATTAGCAACTATAAAGAGGCTTTATTATCTCTCTGTAGCCAAGGGAAAAGATTCTAGTTTCCCCACTGTATGGCTTATTTCCTTCAGTTGTATGCTAAAGACATGATATGGCAGACAGGAAATGGTTGTGGTATCTTTCTGTATTAGAAGTGTTAAAGTAGAAGACATAATTATTTTATCATGGAAAAGGACACACTAATTTTATGGATTGGTGAGAAAAAGGTAATTTAACTAAGTAGGCCAAATTTTCAAAAGATTACTAAACTACATGTGCAGTTCTGAGATCCCCTCATCTTTCATACATACAAACTCCAGTGTGAGTTCCTGCTAGCCTTGCATGATGCATATCCATATATATGTATATGCAGGAGGAAACCATACTTTCTCTGCTCACAGTTCAGCTGCACACTTTTGAAAATTTGTTCCAAACTTTCATTTCTTTTGCTGCCTTGCAAAATGTCAAAACCTAATTTAATCCTGAGTCTGCTAATTAGTTAAAAGTCTGAGGGCACATTGTGCCCTTTTACATCAGCTGCTGATTATTGTGGCTATTAATATTAATATAATTTCATTAAATCAATTGATTTTTATAACACCTTTCCCAGACATCAAGGCATTTCACAGAATTGAAACGACAGATC
Organism: Mesoclemmys tuberculata; assembly: GCA_007922155.1. NCBI lineage: Eukaryota > Metazoa > Chordata > Testudines > Chelidae > Mesoclemmys > Mesoclemmys tuberculata. The sequence goes on from ML677027.1 coordinate 540,988, forward strand.
TCATTTAGAACAGAAAAGCATCATTCCTGATGAGAATTGTGACAGCCATTAATACTATCAGCAACACTACAAAGTGTATGTGTACACTTCACAATTAAATTTATTTATTTTAAATTGACTTTCACCCACTGAATTTTAGAAGTGATCACGCCACGCTCATTGCGTCGAGGGATTGTGTCAACATGTTTGGGTTGATAATCAAAGCAGTGCACCGTGGATAGTTATCCCAGAGTGCAACTAGCTGCAGGGGCTTTTGGGAAGGTTGTCATGCTCCCATGATACAGTGTACTCCCCCCCCCATTCTTCTTGTCCCAGTCCAAACAAACAGATGATCTGCTTAGAAGGGCAGTGACTATGGGAAATGCGGAGGACATTGTAGAAGTCTTTCCCTCAATGGGGTTCCCAAACTGCAGGGGTGGGGGGCAGGCATAGATGGCAAACACATCCCTATCTTAGCCCCAGACCACCTTGCCACAGAGTACATAAATTGAAAGGGATATTTCTCTAAATCGGAAGTGATACTTCTCAGTGGATCACAGGGGACACTTCACCAACGTCAACGTGGGGTGGTCTGGACAGGTGCATGACACATGCAACTTCAGAAGCTCATGTTTGTTCAGAAAGATGCAGGCAGGCACTTTCTTCCCTGACCAAAAAATAAATATTGGCAATGTTGAAATGCCAATAGTGATCCTGGGGAATCCTGCCTACACCTTGCTCCCCTGGCTAATGAATCCCTACATCAGGCAGGTGGATAGTGACAATGATCTTTTTAATAATAGGCTCAGCAAGTGCAGAATGGTGGTGGAATGTGCATTTGGATGTTTAAAGGCACGCTGGTGCAGTTTGCTCGCTAGGTTAGACCTCAGTGAAAAAACATCCCAATAGTTATCTCTGCCTACTGGGTACTCCATAATCTCTGTGAGACAAAGAGGAAGAAGTTCCCATTGGGTTGGGCTGTGGAGGCAGATAGGCTGGCCACAAATTTTGAGCAGCCAGATGGCACTGCAACGCTGAGAGCTAATCACAGAACACTGTGTGTCAGGAAAGCATTGAAAAATCAATTTTGCAACGAGACTTAACTGTAATGTGCATCATTTATCTGTGGTGTGCTATCACTTCGCATCCCCTACCTATCCCCCAATTGCAGTCCCCCCAATTCCTACTTACCCACCATTCCAGTTGCCCCCCACCGTCCCCCTCTCTTTATTCCCTTCTTATCAATAAATAAACAGTAATGAATTGTAAAGCTGAACTTTTTTTATTGGTGATCCTTCACAGAGGGAGAAATGGAAGATAATGCAATATTTCTCATGCATTGTGTGGGGCCTGAGAGGAGATACAGAGCCCATTTTGGCTGTACACACATGAAAGAATCACACATTTCCTCTCTTTAAAGGGGCTATCACCTCTTTCTGCTCCCCTCACTCGGGAAGGAGTGCAGCACGTACTACACCCTGCTCAACCTCCTCCTAGACCACTTTGGGGTGGGGGTTAGGAAAGAATGCATTAACGAAGGCTGGGTCCACACTTACGGCGGCAAATTCGTCAGATTGACTGCTCTGTATCGACTGAGCAGTCTGTGTAGACCCGCTCAGTCGATCCAGCAAGTGATGCAGGAAAACCACCCCGGTAAGTGGCGTAGCCATGTGGACAGTGCGCGGAGGAGACGCTGCAAAGTCAACGGGAGATATGCAAGTGATTTACGTCACTTGCATATCTCCCTTCGACTGCCGCCGAATCGCAAAGGTAAGTGTAGACCGGGCCTCAGAGTTTTGCAGGGACTGCAGAGGGACTCTGTCTTGCTGCTGAGCTTCCTGAACCTCAGCCAGACACCTCAACTTGTCTGACTGATCACGCATTATACGCAGCATCTCATCTTGTGTTGAACACTCATACTTCCGTGCTGCCTTTCTGTTGTCCATGTCCATACTATAGCCTAACAACTGCAGGGGTTGGAATGCTGTTTCAGCCATGGTAAGTAAGAGGCTAGTGCATCTATGATAGGGAAATCCACGGTGCTCATGTTGCACAAGTCCATGCTCACAAGAGCAGCATGGATGTCGGGTTCCCAACTACTCAGGCTTTTAACAGGTGGTAGAAAGGGTGAGGGCTGGGTATGGGTTAAGTATCTCTGGAGGAAAAAAATGGGAACCTGTTTGTGCATGCTGAAGGCATATAGCAACAACATCCTGCTTAGGGACTTTCAGTGTGCTAAACCAAGAAACCATCCCAGGCTGTGCAATAACACACGCTCTAAAAACTTTCTTGGATGGGTACTGCAAATGTGCGCCATCTTCCCTAGGTAACCATAAGTGATATCAGCCTGCTGAGAGTCACACAGATAGAAAGGGAGTATTTGCTGCAAGCATCTGGCTACAGGTCTGGCTTATGTTGCTATGCTGTGTTCTGCGATGATGCCTGCACTATTAATAACAGAGTGGCGGGGGAAAGTGTAGACCAGGCCAACGATGAGGAAAACTACTGTATATAATGGAAGCAACAAGGCAATACAAATTGAATATCTTTACCTCTGGTGAAATTTGATCCCTTCTCAGACTGTCTTTCTGGCCACATTACAAAGGAGACTAAAAAGTGGCAGCATAGTCCCCCACAAACAAAAGGACAATGGTGTCCCCCGTCTCCACACACCATAGAGATCTAATGTCTTCACCTCCACTGGGTCAACACTCTGTAATTTTGGCATTGGGTGGAGGTAGCAGCACAGAGGCACAGCCTCACCTTGTTGCACAGACCCTGGCTAGCTCACGTAACCTCTTATATTCTAAGTGAAAATATGCATGATAATTACTCCTTCTTTTCACCTTCTATCTCTTTCCAAAGTGGAGCAGGATGCATAGAGTCTTGAGGAAGTACATCCAGGCACAAGCACAGAATTTAATGCTCTTTTATGGTCTGTCTACAATGCAGCAGGGAGCGTGCTTCCCAGCATGGGCAGACAAACACACACTAGCTCCACTCAGCTAATGCATTCAAATAGTAGTGTGACCATGGATGCATGAGTTACAACTCACGCTAGATGTGTGACACCAAACCTCTTAGGCAGACATAGGTGGCTAGATTGAGATGCCACCCATACCTCCACAGCCACACTGCTATTTTTAGCAAACTAGCACAAGCAGAGCTAGTATGTGTCTGTCTATCCACACTGGAAAGCATATTTCCATCTGCTATTTAGATATACCCAGTAATCTGCTCCACATTTTAATGATTAGGGTACAAGGCTAATTTCCAGTAGGACTGGGAGTTTCAAATTACAACAAAAAGGGAAAATCATGAAATTCTTCCCTCGGTGCTTCATAAATCTACAAGTGGGGGATAATAAACGTAAACAGCTGAGATTTTCAAAGCCACTTTAGGGGATTTAGTTGCACAATATAAATATGCAAATCTCAGCCAAACTTTGCAGCAACTTCACACAGATGTCATATAAAGCATTGTCATTATCAGAGACCTGCAGAACTTCTTCACTTGTCGTCTCCTTACTATGGTCACATTCAAATTCAGGATTGCCATGGTATTAGGAAGGTCTGCTTTTGAAAGGTTGTTTAAGAACTGGTAAGAGATGCAGTCATTTTTCCATCAACAGCTTCCTAGCTCTTCTCTTGGTTCTGCACACTTTTTTATCCATAAAAGACCGGTTGTTTCCTTCTCTGGTGTCTCTGAAAGACTACGGAATAGAAGTCAGGGTGTATTTATCCGATCTGTTCTGCCTTTTCTGGGCCATATACTCTGTCAATGCACATGCAGAGTTTCCCCAATAACAAGTATATATATTTCCTTTGTCTATGTTTATCATTAGATGTTCACTTGTGCTCTCTGTTTTTATATGTTTTAACATCCTTTTTACTCTTCCTTCTTGTAAATCTTTCACTCATTTCATTTGCCACCATGAGTTCATTTTAAAGCACTTCCTTTGTAACCTGCAAAGGCTTGAAGTCTTGAGTCTGTATTGTTAAATCATCTTCATTGTGGCTTCCAATTTCCTTTTCATATTTTCCTTCTTTTGTTCATTCTTTAGCATGAGCATATTCTAGATAATGTTCCTTATAAACTTTGATCAAACTCTTTCTCCTCCAGTTCTGCTTTCAGAGCACTGCAGTTCTGATAAGATGCAAACGAGAGAGGTATGTTGATCGTCTTTTCTCATAGTGGTTGTCTGACCAACCTGGAGTTATAGCACCTTAACTTGTGTCTACCAATAGTGGATGTCTTTCCCTTTTTGTTGTTGTTTTTGTTTTTGACCTGGGTTATCTGTAACCTTGTCTAACTAAAGTAAGAAATTTACCCATTGCTAACAATGGCTATCAATATTTGGTGCACCCAGTCCAGAGTTGAAAATGTATAGACAGGACCAAACTGTGTTTCAGAAACTGTGGCTACACCTTGTTGTGCTCAGGGCTCAGTTTTCTAACTGTTTCTCATTATGGGCTGAGGTAATTTATTCTCTTGGGAAAAGTGCTGTCTGACTGCAGATTTGTCATACTAGACTACCTTTCATCCATCCGCATTCCATTGTAGTGCTGCATGAAAGTAAATCCAAAAACAATGTTACTCTTCTTTTATTAGCAGAGTTCCAGCAATCTGTTTCACACATTGTCACCCGCTGGAGAAGATTAATTTCAAGCAATGCTAAGCATCTCATTTTACCATACAGTAGACTTAAAGGAACAGACCATTACAAGGCACAAGTAGGAGGAGTCAGGAGGGCAATATGGATGGTTCAGAAACCCTATAGGCATGTCCAGAAATCTGCAGGACTAATTTTTTGCATTTCATATGGATCCTTGGACTCCACTAAAGTTACGCATCATACTGTTAACACTCTGGAAGCATGAATCCAGCATAAACCTCAAAAAATTTATGCTCTGATGAGTTTTTACCTGTTGTTTTTCCACCAAAAGAGTAAAATGGGAGCTAGGGTTAAAATGCTTTTTCATTGCACTGAAAATTATCACTCAGACCTCTCTGCATGCGAACAGTATTAAAACTGGGGGGGTGTTGTAACAGACTTCTGTAATGTATGTGTGCCCAGGGGCCATTTTTTAGTAAGTGCATACCAACATGGGGGATGCTCAGTCACAAAGGCAATTATTACCAACACAAAGCTGTTCCCAAAAGTTTAGCAATCAGGAATGGAAGCCTGGCAGCAGATAAGACCAGTTGACCATTAAAAAACGGAAGCTGCTGCAGCAAAGAATCTGCCCAGCAACAGCAAGTCACCCCAAGGCGTGTAACTTGCCAAAGGGAGGCAAAAATTCCCTCACAGCCGTGGGACTTGCTGGTTGGACAGTAGCCAAAACATCACAATTGGTTTAAGCAAGCAATACGTTGGGGTGGAGATATAAGGTGGTCAGAAGAGAGGCAAATTGGGTGAGCCACACATCACAAGGAGTGCACCAGAATCGCACTACATAGAAGGTCTGATCAGCCATCTCGCCTCTCCCCAGCTCGCTTCTCAAAAAAGTAAGATAGGGCATTAGGGCTGATAACCTGGATGCAATAGAGGTTCCACTTGGATGAAAATCAGTAACCTGGGTGTGAATGTGTTAGAAGTTCCACCTAGATGAAAACCCGGGAACGTAACATAAAGAGTAAGGAAATTTGGCCATAAACTATTTATTGTTTTTGTTACAACTGAGTTCATCCATCTATGTGGTAAGTATTAATCAAATATTGTTTAGTTGTAAGTAAGTCTTTAAGTATATGTTTGGTATATTGGTGTTAGTATTATTAGTAAGTTTTAAGTGTTATGTTTTGAGTTTAAGGAATTCTAAAAAAATAAGGGGAGACAACTTGTGATAGAGAGAAAAACCCCAATAAATAGTGGATTTGAATTGAACAGAGAATGTGTTATTGTACAAATGAATGATGAATGATAGATTTATGAACCGTTGACCAGTCTTGGACTAGGACAGGTTTCAGCCGCCCTCATCCGTCCACAAGTTGGTCGGGTGAATAGCAAGGGGGTCTGTCTGAACCTAGTGACCAACGGGCAGGTGGAGAGTGTGGGACGAAAGGTCAATCCCTTTTCCTCCAAACATGAGCCCCTTCAGATCCGTTGCTCAATAGAGGTCCTGTGACAGCAGGGGAGTGACCCCCCCCCGTGTCTGTCTTTCTGCCTTTCCACCCCCCTCCCACTAAGTAAGCATTCCGTTATTGGATTCATTCACCCCATCAGTATCATGGGCTGAATAGAAATGGTGCAGACCCCTCAGTCAGTCAGACCTAAGCAAGTTGTATGACTGTGTGTGTGTAAGTGTGTTTTGAGAAATTATTCCCGTTAGGAAAATCTAACTGTCTCAAGCAAGGGATAAAAAGAAAAAGAAGAACCCAGAGCAGGCCATAAAACTGTCACCAAACCATAAACGGAAGTAAACCTGATAAGAAGTCCTTCTTCCCTCTTTTGCCTGCTCTCTTCTCCCTCCCACCCCCCCCGCCCCGAAGCGAGGAATGCACAGGAACCAAGACAGGAGGTTTTTTTAACCCCTTGTCACCACAGGGGGGAGGGAGGGGCAATGGCTAAGGGACCTTCATTGGAATAAGGTCTTAAAATGGTAAACTGCTGCTACATTTCTAAATTCCATGGAGAGGAGCATCCTGCTAATTTTTCTTTCTTTCTGGGTCATTCCACTTTTACCTCAGCAAATGAGAAGTATTAAAGTAGTAACAAGGTGTGTGTCAGAGGGGAACAGACTTCAATTTGGATAATTACATCCTGCCCACCTACATTCCCTTGTCACTTCAGTTTAGCAGTTAGCAGTCAGCACTGGATTCTATTGTTACTTTAGGTAAATATGTAGGGCCAGATTTTCAGAGGCAGCCTCTGATCTTGTGTCTGCATTTGTTGCACTTGCAAATAATTGAATGCAAGGATAATGCCAATATTCCAAATTTTTATGACTTTATCACAACAATGTTTTTCTTATAGCCTCAGTATGTTAAGTCATGGGGTTACATGAGAATCTCAGCTTTCATTTAAAAACAAAAGTGAGGTTTTGGCTTGAAAAAGTGACCCAAGTGCACCATAAAGGCTCAGAAACCAGAAAGCAAATGAAAAGAACCCAAAATGTTTTCTTTTTATAAAAAAAAATCTAATCAATTTTATGACAAAATGTATCCATAAGTAATGTATTGTTAACCCCAACTGTTCAGAAATCACATCAGGCCTTGAAAAACCACGAAAGTGGCATAAAAATCGTGAGATTAAAAAAAATCTGGAGCACGCTGTAGTAGGAAACAGGTGTGCTAGCAAAGTCACATACAAAGAACTTGTTTGGAGTAGCCAAGTGCAGCTGTAGTTATAAAGGGCTAGGCGTGTGGGCAGTGGGTGGCTGTGCTGTCCACAGGCAAACCAAGGAATGCATTGTGGCTCTGAGAGTCACAATTCTCATCTTGGTTCCTACCTTGCTCCAGGGAGAAGCAAACTGCTTCACTGTACCAGTCAGTGCACTGTGGGGTGAGGAGTCAAGTCAAAGCTCCTTCCACTCCCAGCCCAGCTGTCTCCTCAGTGCTGTGAGCCATAGAGTGCATGGGGCCTAAACAACCAATTTTGACTCCAAATATGCCATTTTAATATTATTTTAGTTAGCTGTTTATAAGGCAGCTGTTTTAAGAATAAATTTGATTTTAATTTTAATGGCCTGAAAAGTAAACCAAATCCACTTTCAAATGAATTCTGGATGTTACAACCTCACACCTTTTCCCGTATCCTGAATTATGGACTTTTTATAACTATATAATCCTTAGCCGCTGCTTTCAAGGAATGGAATATATTGTTATGTGAGGATGTTATTGACACCCTTAAACACTGCAAATGCTTTTAAAAGAGGGAATAAATGACAACCTATACTACTTTTCCTCTTCCCTTTTTCTGCGAAATCCCTACTTGGGCACTTTGGATAGCTAGGTTATATTGCCTGATCTATTGATTATATATTAATTACTCTAAAGATTCCAATTAACACTCTGATATTTGATTGGCTCTCATCCCAAAATCAGACCCAGTATTATTAGAATTCCTGTTTAATTGGGAACCCCAACATGCACAGTGGCAACACTCACACACAGGCTAAATCTACCGTATTTGTAATAGTTTTATTAACAGTTAGCAAAGTTCCAAACAAGTTCCATTCCAGCAAGGTAGGTACAGATAATACAGAATGAGCTGGACATCCATATATTTGCACCGTCCTTGGCAGAAGAACCTGAAGTTTTAGTTGTAATTTTCCTCATTTTCCCCCTCATCATCACCAATGATCGCGGTCGTGGCATCTCCCAAGGCATGCAGGCTGGAATGCAGTTTATGAAGTTTTTAGAACGTGTTCTGCTGGTGCCACAGTGCGTAATGTATATTCAGTAGGGATTTCAGCCCCATTTCCTTATTTGTAGTTCTTTACCCTATTAATGTTAGGAGGGCCTTCTCCCATACCATATTAATCCCTTTACCTCAAGTTCATTAACATATGCATCCACTGGTTACCGTAGCATCTTGTGGTCATCTTGTGGCTATCCTTAAATTAAAATATCCCAAAATTGTATAAACTAGCATCTTGTGGTTACCTGTCAGCAGTTTAGTCATTACAGCAATCTGTCTTGTGATATCTTGTGATGGCAGTTACTCTTAGTGAGCTACTTATGTTAAAAAAATTTGGACTTTGGGCCTTGATTAGTTTAGTTAAGCTATTGTTGTTTTACAGGTGTTGAGGCCTGTAGCCTCATTGCATTATTGCCTTAACTTACACTTATGCATACACCTATGCACCTATACCTATAGACTACAGATATTAATTGGACACATTGATAAAAGTGGGAAATAAGGTATAACCCACCAATGGTTTCAAGATATGTTTAATCCCTAAACCAGTAATTTAACGTCTCTTAAGGGTTTGCACCGAATGTACTTAAAAGGAAAGCTGACATTTAAACTTCTGTACAAAAGCAAATGAGGAATCCTGTTACAAGTATTCAGGCTCATGCTAATGAGCCATGAATGATGCTTATCAACCAAATGCTGAAGCCACACACCTACAGTTATTGCTGAAAAGAAAGAGATATTCTGATTTATTTTGGGGAGAATTTCTTTATCTCTGAACAACTAGGCAATCTGGAACTATTCCTGAAATATAGATACCTTTTAGATATTTGCTAACTGCAAATTCCTTTCTTGTAATAAGGCAGGAAACTTTGAATTAATTATAGTATATTCATTAATATATATATGCAAATTTATTATATGCTTTATATTTGTAAATAGGCATTCATATTAGTGTAGGAAGAATAATTAAATTACTAGTATAAGTTATGGTATTGAGATGCATAGTCACATACTATTGAATAAAGGAACGCATATACAAAGATTAAGAAGAACTGTGAATTTAACATAAGGAGATATTATTAGTTGGAAATAGTGTTCTTGTTTGTATCACTAATGTTTTTTGAAGTTATCTAAGATAATGCCTAGGATAACAAGAGCACTGTAGATAATTGGAGTTAGTATATTTTGATAATGAACTCTGGAAGTTCGAAATTAGAATCAATCTAGGGAATGAAACCTTCCTAAATTTAAAGGCAGGATAGAATAATTCTCCTCTGCTAATTGCAAAAAGAATGACGAATAAACGTTAATCTCCAAGATTAGTTAAATGTCAATAAAATACCACCCAATTTACAACAGAATATGAAAAAGACTATTATAATTGTTAAATATTTCAAAAAGAATTAACAGAAAACCGAACTGAAGACTTCTTAAATAATTCTGCTGTTTTAGACATTTTAATTGACATGCCACATAAGAACTATATAATTTCAGGATGAACTGAAACTATGAAGAAAGAAACTTTTCTGAGGTTTGGCTGTCACCTTCTGAATGGGTAGAAAAATGCAATTACATCTGATTTGCCTAAATGATGCATTTATTACCTGTAGCCCAAATTGTGTCATCCCAAAATTTCTGAGGCCCATTGAGAAGGTGCCAACATTAAATAATTTATCCTTCCAGGGGACAATCCTATTTGTCAGTGCAACTGAATGGAAGAAGAATGCATAAAAGAAAACACATGACCACAGATAGGTAGAAGCAGCCTCTCTTAAAGCTCAATGGATCTTGAACACAGAGTAGTCTTGATCGATCTAGAGAGTGCCTACTGCAAGCAAGAAGTGATCAATTATTTGATTCTTCTCTCCCAAGGGAGTGATTTTTCTTTTAACAAATCGAATTTCTGCTCTTCAAAGGAAGTTAAGGCTTGGTCTTGAAGAATGAAAATATTTGATTGAATGAACTGGCATTTAGATCTTTGTTCCATGAATCCAGATTCTTATGCTAGTAGGATTTAAAGTGATGTCTGAAATTGGTGAACACAACATTTTTCGTATATATTACTGAACTATCCTGATTTCAGATAGTAGAAGGAAAGACCTCAGTAGGAAAATAAAGATTTGGACATCTTTCTCCTAAGAAAAATAATTGAACTGTGTTATATGATTTAAATCTGACACAATAAAATAAGTGACTTTGGTGCTTGATTTTATTGCTAGTTTCCAAAGAGAGTGCACTACATCCTTAAGGAAATATTGTCTACATTTTCCACATGTTCTGTCTGATTTAACATCACCCAGTTTACTAAAGGTGTCTTCTTTACTACTTGAAAGAGAACTGACACTGAGCTTATAATTGTTTTGCCATGCATGTACCTGAATAGTTAAACTGTACTTATTTGTGTCAAAATATCTTTGTGATAGTTTATTGTTTATGGTGGCCTCTTGTTCCACTTTCCTACCCCTAGATTTAATTACTACTGTGAACTTATTAGTATTACCAACACCATTGTTTTCCTATCAGCTACAGCTAGTTCACCCTCAAGTTCAGCCCTTTATCATCAGCTACACTGTGCTGTCTGCGTGAGAGTGTGAGAAGAAAACTTCAGATCTCTTCTCCACTCAAAGGAAGAGTACTGGAATGCTCACTTGCAAAGGATTTATTATAACAGTGCAAGTGACAATTCCAGAACACCAGATAGGATTTAGACATTGATCATTACAGTACAATGCCTCATATTTCAGTATTCATGTGTATGCTTCAAATGCTAAATTACTTTTCTGTACATCCTTTGAAATAATTGACTTACATTTCATTTCACTTTGCACATAAACTTACCGTAAGCAGGCTGTCTCTGAACACTTAGCGATCGTACAGCAATATTGAAGATCACCTTAGCTTTGGCTTGAAGCCCAATATTTTTGCTAAGGTTAGTGAGCCATGATTTCTTTTATTCATGTTGTGTGTCAATGTGCATTATCTTTACAGAGACTATTGGACTTTGAAGTTGCAGCTATGGAATGCAGAGCACCTTTTCCATCCACAGGACATGCTGATATCTCAGGGACTTTAATTCAAAGTGAAAAAGTCCTCCCTTATCAGAGAGCAGAAATAATTTTATCTATGTGGTACTCTTGCCCTTTCTCAGTAGTAGACTGTATTAGTCATACTATATCATATTCCATACTGGATGTGGTGCTTTGCAAAGAGATGGATTTATTTTCCCCATAGCTATGCTGAGACCATTAAGCTCCTTTGGTAAAAGGGATTCCTTTGAGTTTTTATCTAGTAAGTTTTCAGTAAAATTAGTTGCAAATCTGCTGTTGAGTCCCCCTGCCAGGTTTTGTGGTTTTACAAACACTTTTTTGATATTTTAATTTTTTTTCTCATGCCCATGATGTGTGAACGACCCAGACAAACAATAGTATAAATATAAACTGCATATATTTTGTTATATCTTTCTCCTACCTTTCCATATATCACTTATTTTCTTAGACTGTAAACTTCTTGGAGCAGAGACTATGTTTTACTAAGTGTTTGTACAGATCCTAGCAAAATAGGGCTGATTTTCAATGGGGACCATAGGCTCTATCATAATACAAATAATGATTAATGATAACACAATAACTGATGATAAAAGGGGGAAAATTAAATGACTATACACAGTGCTGTCAAATCACAAAGTAAATGAACCTAGTGTTAGACTAATTCCGTTAAAGTTCCTCCTGCTCTGCAGAAAGGGAGAGTCTAATTTGCAGATACTCGGTGTTATTCAATGCAATTCACTCTGCAGGGACAAAGACATTTTCAAGAACCAGAACTGTACTACCAGTAAATGGGGCTATTCTGATTTAAACCAGCTGAGAATCTGTCCCATTAGTTTTCTGAGTAGGATTGTGCAGATGGGATTTGCCTAAATTGGACAGATGGAGGACTGAATCTATACATAAATGCAACAAAGCAAATGTTAACCAAGAAGTAGCAAATCCTAGGAATTATTTTCCCTATGTAGATGCACTGCTGTGTCTTAATTTAATTCTATTTATTCAGATAATAATTTCCAAACATTTCTAGCCCCAAAGTTCTCCAAACTTGATTTTGTTCCATGTCACACATGCAAAAAAAAAAAAAAAAGAAAAAAGAAAAACAGGATGAAAATGTGTAATGAAAGGCAGCATTTTAGCCTGTGCAAAGTGATGTGTCTCTCTTCTAAAAATAAGCATTTTATGTGCACCTCTTGCCAAAATCCTTGACACTGCAAGTGCTTAGAAACCTTTGTGTGGGTGTAGCAATTTAATCTGGATTCACAATGGATGCAAATGTATGTGCTGGGGAGATACAATGTAGACTTACTTGCAAAATTAATTTGCTATGTAAAGATATGCTGAACTGTATAAAACTTGCAAGGGGTGAAGGCAGGCACCCACTGAAAGACAAATACAACTTTACACCAAGGACAGATAGTAGTCACTCAAGGGAAAAGATCTTTGATGAAATGCAACATGTATGCTGCTCATTGCTGCTGAGCTAAGGCAGTGAGCCAGCTAAGATAAGATCCCTTGGGAAAACGTCCTACACCTTGATGTCTGTGTGTTGTGTTTATTTGTAATAAGAGAGGGGAATTGCTAGCAAATACATACCATTAATGCATAGATTTAGCCAGACAGCATAAGTAATATGGAATAGCACTGTTTGCCAAATACAGAGATGGAAACTGGTGTCAGGTAGTACAAAAAGAAAAATAAAACTATCTGGCTGATCATTAGAGAGGTAATGAAATTAAGCAAGTTAACGTATAGCATTGTTGTTGCTTATTTTCAGATTCCAAATGATTTCCGATAATGTCAGCATGTAGCCAGGAAAGAAAACAGGGACCCTAGAGTGTTTGTATTTCTGGGGAAAACAATGTTGTTTTGTCCTTAAGTGATTGCATTGGTTTCATCTGACATGAGCAGTGTAGCTGATCCTGGCACAGATGTATTAGGGAACAAGATGGTGCCAGGATCCTCCCTGTCGTACGTTGCACCTCCTCACCACATAGGGACCAGCCATCATTACAGACCTTGTACCCATGTGACTGGTTATGTTACTATGTTAGATATGGTTAGCACCACTAACATTTCTAGGCACACAAACTGGCACAACAGAGAGGAGAAAGAGGTCTATTCTTTCTTTGTGGGACAGTGGAGTTGCTAGTGAGAGAGGACCATTCACATGTCAAGCTCTTAGTGCTATAGCTCTGTGCACAGCTGGGAGCTCTGAGAAACACACTGCTTCCTGCAGCTCCCACTTGGGCAACATAATTCTACACTGGATCAAATCCTTAATAGCATTAGTGAGATTGAAAGAGAAGGGGAAGTTCCCACCAAACCAGCCAATAAGGAGAGCCTTAACAGTATTCTGTATTAAAGATGTGTGCATGTAAATAGCTAATGTAGGAACCAATCCAAAGCCCTTTGTAGTCAATGGGAGTCTTTCCATAGTTTTTAGTGGACATTAGAGCAGGCCCCACGTAGAGGGCCAGCCATCTACTGCCAAATATAATTGTGTAGCATTTCATAGGTTTGTTCAATAAAGTTATTGTTGTGGTGCACTGAAAATGGGTAACTGATTACACAGCTCATGATAGAGGGAGATCTGTAAAGGAGCTATGGAAAGGAGGGAGAACTTTCCCTTTGTGCTTTCTCTTGCTCTCTATTACTTTAGGCCCTACTTAGAAGATGTGATGTATTCAAATGTATTGAGCAGAGCATTGAATTTGTTTATGTGAATTTGCAATTTTAGTTTCTTTAGCAGTTGCTTAGGTTGAATCAGTTGTTATATAGTGGTTACTATGTTTCTTCTTCTCCTTCTACAATACAGAGTCAATCAGCCATCATGGCTCCAACTGTAGTACATGTCTGTGTTTTTAATCAGGGATTCATGCTATGTTCGCAATACACAACAAACGGTGACAAAAATTTCAAGAATACTCTGTACACCAGAGCAGCAAAACAATCAGTGACATTACTTGCAGTCCCAGTGGGGAAAAGGAGTCTGCCACAACTACGAGTACTCTGAACTACTAAACTAACAGCAGCGAGGTGAAATGGCAGGCATTATTTGGAAAAATGAAGGTCTTTGACAATGCCGTAGAGGTCTGGCCTAAACAGAGAGGCTGGAAAAGTACTGGAAATAAATGAGATTTATAAATGAAAATGCATTAGTGAGAGTGATGTGAGGAAAAACATACAGTTTAGTATGCAATCTGATCGCCCCAGAGAAGCCAGCTAGCAAAACTTTTAAAGAGATAGTGCAAATTGTTCAAGAGCACTTGTGAGCCAAGCCCCTGCTGATAGCAGAAAAATTCAAGTTTCATAAGTGGAATCAGCTTGAAGGTGAATCTATTTCCTCCTTTGCAACAGAGTTAAAAAAAGATTATCAGAACACTGCACTTTTAAGGATGGTCTTAACGAGGCCCTAAGAGACAGATTGTGTGTGGCCTGCTTAATGAAACCATGCAGAAGAGACTCTCAACTGGAGGAAATCTTACCTTTAAACACATTGTAGAAATTGGAACAATGATGGAAACTGCAACACGGGATGAAATAGAATTGCATACTGGCATTAAAACAGAAGTAGGAATGCATAAATATCCATAACACAGAGACAGACCGGGTTCACTCAGCAGACACATTCATGTTATCAGTGTGGAAAATCATCCTTCACTCCTTCTGATTGCCAAGTAAACATATATACTGCAGAAGGTGTAATAAAAAGGTCATATCCAAGTGCTGTGGCTCACTAAGAGAAATAAGGAAAAGACCAAATCAGGGTGTAGAAGAAGGAATAGCAACGTACACTCTGTAGACAGAGGCATTAGTGACACTGACCGTGGAAGTCTGTATATACACAGTGTGAGCAAAAATGACAAGTCAGTAATCTCTTTGACACCACAGATGGTGGGAAAAACAAACACAATGGAATTGGACATAGGCTTTGTGGTGTCTGTTATCTCATATTTGGAATATGAGAACGTGTTAAAATACCAAACTGAGAGATACTGAAGCTACTAAAAATGTATATGGGAGAAAAGATAGTGTCAATTCTGCAAGTGCAAGTGAATGTGAAAGTGCAAATGATAGTGCAAGTGACTGTGGAATATAGCAATAAGTAGTGTTTATTAGACATATGTCATTGAGAAGGGGGGACTGTTCTATGGGGCCATGAATGATTATATAAGGTTCATCTGGGTTCGAAATCTATACAGATGCTGCAGTCACTTTCAGAAGACTCCACTAAAACAGCTGAAAGAAATACTAAAACCAGCATCAGGAGTATTCAAGGAGGGTGTGCAGCCCAAGTTTCACAAAACTCAACCTGTGCCTTACGGTATATGCTCAAAGGTAGATGCTGAATGGGAACATCTGGAAAAAGAGGGCATACTTTCAAAAGTGGCCTTGACTGAGTGGGGAACTCCGATCATTCCAGCTGTAAAAAAAAGTGGTGTAGTACAGGTGTGTGGAGATTTTAAGGTCACCATAAATCCTGTACTGGAAACTGAAAAATATCTCCTGCCTTGAATTGAAGACATTTTTGCTACACAGAAAGGGGGACAATGACCCAGCAAAACTGATTTGACACAGGACTGCCTACAGAAGGGAGTGGAGGAAGAATTTTTAAGATATACCTCACAATCAACACACAAAATAGGCTTTACCAGTACAACAGACTAATGCTTGATATTGCTTCATCTTCTGCTGTATGGCACTAGGCAGTGGACCAAATCCACTAGGCAGTGGACCAAATTTTAAAAGGTATCCTGGGAACACAGAGTTATTTGGATGACATTATTGTGACTGGTGGCAGTGACAAACAACTGGAAACCCTGGAAAGGGCATTAAAATGTCTAGGAGAATATTGGTTATGAGCTAATCAAATAAAATGTGAATTTTTCAACGACTTGATAACTTATTGCGGGCACATTATTGCTCTTATAGTTTCTTAAGCAATTGCTTATGTTAAATCCGTCATTATATTACTGTGTTTTGTCTCCGTCTCTCTTTCTCTTGCGCAGGAATTTAAACTTGTACATTTTTGAAGGGGCACATTAAACACATACAAAAGAAAATTTCTCGTGACACCAAGTTTTCTCAGGGTACCTCTGGCAGGGACACCCAGCAGCGAAGAGGCAGTGGCTCCTCCCGGCTGCAGCAGTCTCGTAACCCTGCATCTCAGGGAGGGAAAAACAGTAGGGTGGCTGGCTGCCAGCTGAGCGTCTCCTCCCCGTCCCCTACAGCTGCTGCTTCTACTTCCCTGCTAACCATTGCTATCATTTTAAACATATAAACATATATATTTAGTGGCTAGTTAGTCCAATTATTTGGTTGACATTTCCAGCAATTCTATAACAAATTTTCAAAATTGCTATAATTTGCTGCCATTGCCACTATTGTGCCTGCTATAAGACCTCTTGCTCCTCAGTAGGAATCTGCTGTCCTTCCAGTTACTGTTCTGCTGCAGCTGAAAGCAGACTAAAAATGTATACTGGTTTGCTAAAGAGGTCAGACTGCAATCCACCATGCATGAAAATAAATGCTAAGGGCAAGGGTCATAAAATGCTGGCCTTTCTGCACCAGTGAAGAAACAGTGGAGATGATTCTTTTCCTGGTAGCCCAAGTTTTGCACTGTATAATTCCAGTGACTCTGCTGGAGTTATTCCTGACTTAAACCACTGCAAAGGAGAGTAGGGTGAAGACTCAAATGAGCATTCTGTGAATGGATTGCTAAATGTGACATAGGACATAATATTTCATCCTTATTGGGATTATAAAGAGGGAAAATTAGTAAGGCCAATCTTGGTGCTACAACCACAGGTGCCTCAGTTATATTGTCCTAATATTTGAGTCCTTCTTTAGGAAAAGCAAACTCTTGAAACATATTCACTGCACAATACACACTCACTGCACTGCACAGTCAATGGAGTTATATCAGTGTAAAAGTGAACCAAAGTCCATTGGAGTCAATGGAAACACTGATATTAACTGAACTATCATTGAATGAGGACTTAAATGAGAGGAGAATTGGGCCCAGACTATAATACTGAAAATAGAGATGAATAGTAGTTTCACAATAGGTTAATTTTGTCCGGAGTTCAAGCCAGGGAGCCTCAACACTCCCCATAAAGTGTACCACATCTTGATACAGATATCCTCTGCCATTGGTGCCCTGGATGTCATCTCTCACTGGTGATCAGATAACATCTTTGTGGCAACTACAGCAATGGAAAGTTACTATTAGAAAAATATTTAATTTAATATATAATTTAAATTATTTTAAAGAGACCTATCACCTATCAACAAGGAGGAGAGAGAGAGAGAATACTGAGTGACTGCCAGCTCTCCTTCACCCACCAGCAGGTTTGATGGACCATAGAGAGGGAACCACTAGTCTAAGCATTCAGGTAAGATTGACACCTTCAATCCATATATATCTGTAGTACAAAATTAAACAATAGGTCTTTCAAAATCCCACTTAGGAAAGATATTCCTTACCTAATTTTTTCCATTTTAACTTTCCATAAGCTGTTAAATATTTAATGAAATAAAAACAGTTTACAATCAGGCTACATTACTTTGTCATTGAATGGATTACTTTGGGGTCTGGAGGTTTCTTTGTATTAATTTATTGTTTTTGTTTTAAAATAAATGTACTGGCAGAAAACCACTGAATCCCATTTCTAAATATTATAGATGAAATTCTGGCAATGTACACAACTTCAGTAGCATATGGTACATGGGTTGTTTGAGAGAGAAGGTTAATGCATTTCGGTAGAAGAAGTGAACTTTTGATACAGCAAATAATCCCAGGAGCGTGCTATAATGTCTCTCTTAATGGACAAGTAAACAACCCTGCAGAAATTAAAATAATTCATGATATTAATACTGCAAGGGACACAAGCTGAGCGGTAAACAGCACTAATATTTATGAAAAAGAGACCTATTTAGATCCAAAGGGTATTAACTCTATACTTTTAAGAATTGGTAGGTCTACTTATTTTAGGTAGCTGACAAGACTGGTTCAGTTAAAGGAATTCTTTACTGTTGCATTGCAGAAAAAGACATAATTAACATCTGCTTTGTATTCCCAGTAGAAGCAAAAGCCTTTTCTTTCTTTTTTTCCAGAGTCAGCTACATGCCATAGAATTTTTCATTGACTTGATTCAGGAATCTGTATTACCATCACTGGAGAATAGATTGACATGTATTCCACTTGCCTTCAAACAACTGAAATGTTACTTAGGGAGATTTTGCCTCCAATTCATAGGACATTTTTGCTGCTCTTGACGTTGATTTTGCTAGATTTGTTATTTGTGAGGAAACCACCCTGATCCAAAAACGGGATGTCTGACCCAAAAGGGGAACAGATACTTTAAAAAATGGATAGCTAAACATTGCACATATTGTAAATGGCAGTTGCACAGATGGTATTGGAGAAAACTATGTATAAATCTGACAGAACTATAATATTTATTTATATTTATTTATATATATAATGTTACATACGTAAACAGGCTGGTTATAATGGACACATTTGGTTTCCTAACTTTTTGCCATTCTTCCATCTTGTGTCCACGTTAGAGAATAATGAGAGAAGAATAGACATAGTGGGCCAGTGAACTAAGGTATTTAGGGGGATCTTGATAGGCTCACTTATCTATCTAATTGTAGACTCCTAAATCCAGGGTTTTGGATAGTGTGTCCCTGCCCACCTGAACTGGGTCTGTTGTATAGCTTACCAATCTTTAAATTCCCCTCTCCATCCCCATTTACCTCCAGGTTTACAAATGTTTTGATCAAGTTGGGGGAAAAAAGGATCCTATCAGATCTGAATTCTTAATTCATTATAGCTGACCAATTATTGGAAAGTTGCTTCTGCATTTACTTTCGTCAGTATCCTCTGCCACTCTTCCCTGTTAGTCACTTTTGCTCTCCAGCAGTTGCTAGTGGAAGCGCACTGTGGTCTGCACTGAATCTGTGTCAGTGATTCTCAGTTCCATGGCTGTTACATGAGGCTGCAATTCTGGTGCCCGTAGACCTTTGCAAGCAGGTCTGTACTTCTGGATGTCTCATGAGGAAGGTGAAGGCTGTAGCAATCTGAGGCACAATGTTTAAAGCGAGATCACTGGTTCTGCATGGATCCACACATGCGCTCTGATTTTGATGTCAAATTTTGGGGCAGGAATGTCTTTTTTGGAGTTGAACAAATTATCCATATATTCTTCCAGGTTGTCATGATTTCAAAACAGGGTTCAGCTGAGAAAAAAACACTGAAAATCATGATTTTAGTAGAAAGCTGCTGGCAGCTCATGGAAATATATTTCAGTCAAACTTTACTATCTAAAGAGCTGTGATATCATAATTATCATTATTTATTATGGATAAAAGATTCAAAAGCACTGAAGTCACTTAGGAACCTAAGTCTCATTGACAGCCAATAGCACTTGGATGCTTTTGAAAATGTTACCCCAGACCTAACGTTAGCTAGGTGCTTTATAGAAGATATTGTTTCTACATCAAAGAGCCTATGATCTGGGTTTAGATATCACAAACATTAGATATATCTTAACACGTTAGATGGGAAGAACAAACAATACAGGAGGAGGCGTTAGAAGGTGAAAAAGAGAGAGAAGGAGGTCTGAGGTATGGAGCCAGGTGGGAATGAGAGAAGCATCATGAATCTTGGAAAATTGTAGATAGATGGTGGTAGCAAAAGGAGCAAGCAGCTTCACATGAGGTAGCTTTGGCAAAGAGAAAGAGCATGGCATTCAGTGAAATGCAGCATACATTGCTGCTTCAATTATACGTTTAATGGGTGCACACTCTGAGTAAAGGTGTACCAAACAGTACTTACTGTGAAGGAACAACTTACCAATAGATTTATGCTGCAAATATTAGGGGCTATATTCTGGTATCCTTACTAATGCTTACTAGTATCTTACTCGGCAAGTATTCTCATATACTTCTGTAGTGCCAATGATAGTGTAAGATATTGAATGAGAATCTAGACCTAAAGTAAATTTCTTGAACTTCATTAATTAAAAGTCAGATGGTCACAGCCTTTAAAAAAAATAGTGAGTGTACTGGCTCTTTAAATTCCAAGTATGAATAGCCTTAAACCAAAACAACAAATCAAACAAAACTGAGGTAATGTGTAAGAAAACCGAGAAAGTCACATTAAGACTTTATGAGTTCTATCTGCATACTCATACTCTAGCTACAGGCTAGGATGCCTAGATCTGAAAGCATTCAAAGTACAAAGCCATCAGCACAGCAATGACTTTTTTCTCCAATGAAATATAAAAGAGGTGTACCAGGAAGTGTCTAGAAGAATGAGAGTTGCAAATTCATTGGCCTCTAGTTCTGTGAGAAAGGTGGCGAAGGTGGGGGAGAAGAGAACAAATTCGTTGCAATTTTCTTTAACTGGTTGGATTGAAGGGCGATATTGTTATTTCAAGTGGAAAGACATTCAGATGGGGTTACTTAAATTATGCATCCAAATACTATATTTTAGTACTTAAATGTGTCATTTTGTATGAAAAAAGGGAGCTATGGATGTTCCATTAATGTGCTCCCCTTTGAAAATTAGGCTCTGATATAAATTATCGCTGTTCTATTATAAAACACTATGTTAGCTAGTTAGAAGCAGTATGAACAACTTACTGGCAAAGGTCCTATTGTACTGTACTCATTGTTATTAGTTTCACATATTGACAGAGAGGGCACGCTTAAAGCAATGTCCATTTTGCCAAATATATTCTTCTGTTTTTATTCTGAGTATAACTAGAAATTATGAGGATGAAGGTAAATGGTGTGTATGGCTGCCTATGTAGTCATCCAAGTCTCTATCTTTTTCTCCATATTTCCACTAATTGAAAACATACATAGGCCAGGTCCTCAGTTAATATAAATTAACATCACTCCATTGTCTTCAGTGAAGCCATGACAGTTTATACCTGCTGAGGATCTGGTCCGTATATTTTCCTGGGTGGAGAGGAAGTGGGTGTACAAACAATAACGGTCATGTTTTTTATCCCAAGCTCTAGTTCTCTCAACAAACAGATGAAATTGAGTCCTTGAAGAAATTTTCAAAAATCTCAGAAAGTTCCACTCAGGGCTGATGTAAATTGTCATAACTCTTTAGAAAATTTAGTAGAGCTACCCCAATTTACACCAGTAGGGATGTGGCCTTCAATTTTTGATGCATGAAAATTCATGATGTGAAAACAAAGGGAAAATATCTAGATATCTTAGATTTTCATCCTAGATTCAGAACTTCTTCTGGCTTATTATTCTTTCTAATATGCATATGTTGCCTCTGCTTTTAGCCACCGCAAGTCTGGTTATCGTGGTCTTTTGTCAGTGCAATTGACATTTTTCCTGTAAATGGTAAATCTACATTGTTGTCTCCCAGATGTCTCATCTCTGTTCCCCTTCCCTTTACTGACCCATGTGTGGCAGATGCTCTAAATTATCCGGCATATATTTTCGAGATTAATGTTCTCATCCTGGCTTATTGACACCGCAAGATAAAATCATGCAATGACCTTAATGATAATGACATTATCTAAAAATAATTTAAATGGAAATTCTCTGGACTTCTGAAGTGGTGGTTAATAAAGGGGGATTGGCTTTCTCCTTTTTTTATGTTGATGTTCGCTGCGCAGGGAAGTTAGTGCACAGCAAACTAGGGTGTGAATTTACAGTGCACTCGTTACTCTGCACTAACTCCCCATGAGGAGACTCTTGCTGCGTCGGGACACTTTTGGACTACAATAAGAAGAGGAGCTATACAAGGAGTTAGTTTGGAGTAGCGAGTGTGATGTAAATTCACACCCTAATTTTCTATGCACTTCCCCATGTAGACAAGCCCTCAGTGTGCATAATGTTCAAAGTCAATGCTATCTTTTTCTATGAAAAAAGTCAAATTAATCTGTGTGTGATTGGAATACACATACGTTTAGGGCATTGGGTAAAATCTTGGTTCTTTTGAAGTGAATAGGAGATTTGCCATTGACTTCAGTGGGGACAGGATTTCATCCGTTGTGCTTTCCATGCATGCTGATGGGATTTTTTGCAGAACACAATTTGGTGCACTGGCAAATTAATCCAGATCAGACTTCCATATTCATACTGGTATGGTTTTTCATACATAAAGAGCAACCATATGTTGTCATTTCAGTCTGAATGACTTTTTTAGATGAGAGGAAATCACAAAACAAGAAAGAAAGAAGGTAAAGTCTCGATGAGAGCACGTTGTGTGCTTCTCTTGTAACATAATGCATCTACTGTGCCTAAGAAAATGGCAACTGCCTCTAAAGGCACCTTAAAAATGTAAAAGTGCAGTACACCAACAATGTAATAATTACATACCCACACACACTACAAATATGAGGTAAGATTACTTATTTCTTTAATACGGTTTTTATTTTGAAATGTCTTAAAATCTTCTAAAATGCAGAAATTATTTCCAGCATTTCAAAATTCTCAATCAAAGACTCTAGAATGTCCATTCTGTTTCTAGTCTCATCTTCCCATCTTCCTCATGTATTTTTGTTTTTTTGTTTGCTTTTAGA